>CM074724.1:2993841-3019755 GCA_037306005.1 Rhinophrynus dorsalis | reverse complement strand
TACAGACTCGGTGGGGGGTGGGGTGTAGTGAGGGACGGAGAGCAGGCAGAAATAGAACGAACCTGGGGGAGATGAAGTGGTAAGGGATGTGTCAGGACCATGGGGGAGGAGAGGATGGAGACTGGAGGGGGTAGAAATGATCCATGCATATGGTTTAATTGATAGGTGAAAGGTGGGCGCAGGCTGTATGTCTGGGGGGTGAGATACCAAACTGACCCTGTACCCTTTCTCACAGGATACCCCTTGGCCTTATTCCAGCGATGTTTTCTCTTTAAGAAGCAGCCGTCCCACATCCACTTATTCAACACAGTGACTGGCTCAGCATTGCCTACTTCAACTTCGGTATGTAGAGAGGGTGGCATGGTACCAACCCCCGTATACACACAGTGACTGGGCTCAGCATTGCCTACTTCAGCTTAGGAATGTAGAGAGGGTGGCATGGTACCATCCCCCGTATACACACAGTGACTGTACATTGCCTACTTCAACTTCGGTATGTAGAGAGGGTGGCATGGTACCAACCCCCGTATACACACAGTGACTGGCTCAACATTGCCTACTTCAACTTAGGAACGTTGAGAGGGTGGCATGGCACCATCCCCCGTATACACACAGTGCACAGCGGGTACTGGAAACAGAGTAAAGGTGGACTAATTCCCCACCACTATACACCAGATGGATGCCCTTATTGTACCAGTGAGTGAAGTGTGCAGTCCCTAATATACACTTGATGCTCAGATTGGTGTAGGCAGATGGTACCAGGGTTGGCAGTTGATACCCAGGTGTACGAGTGCAGGGTAGAATACAGAATGCGCTGATGGCACCAGGGTAGGCAGATGATACCCAGGTGTATTAGTGTAGGTAGAATACACAATGCCCAGATGGTACCAGTGAAGCTCCAGTTTACACTTCTGGTCTCCGTTCACCCTTCTGTTTGTGCCATTCTTGTACCCCTTGTATCCACCCCCGGTATGTTAGATTGTAGGCAGCGGTGGGATACGGGCAGAGGGGACAGTAAGCCTTCCCTGGGTTCTAGGGGCCCTGCTGGATGTGGAGTGTGTTGGGGTTTTACCGGTGCCGTTGTTTATGATTTCGGTGATTGCGCTGTGTAATGATCTGAAGGGTGTGATAATTCTCTTTGTATAAGATCATCTGTTTCCTGTGATATTAGTGGGATAAAATGAGTCGCACTGTAAATTCTTACTGGGAATGCAATCTAATATTCCCCCAAGAGCAAGCAATCTGTGTGAGCAGAGCGCCCTGCGGCTCTGGCACTCCCTGACTTCCTGACACTCCAGCATTGGCTGCTGACCCAGTCCAGGGAATCCTTCTCACACGGGAGCGGTGACATCTCCACTGTCCTGTATAAATATGTGTCCCCCCCCCCCCCCCCCAATGCAGAAGTGCCAGTTACTCCATGATCTTAAAAGAATGATCCCCTTAGGTGCTATCTATGTCTCCAATTCATTATATTACATCCTGGAGGTTAGAGGGATAGTAATGTCCCACAACATTTTTTTTTTTTGTTTTGTAGTGTTTAAAAAAAAAAAAAAAAAATATATTGCACAAATCCAATCTCTCAAACCTTTATGGTGTGAGAGAGATTCTCATGTAAAGTTCCCCCTCCCTCCCCTTCTCCAGACGTCAGCGTCTAGCTGACAGCAGAAGATCCCGGTTCTGGGACCGGCTGTCTGCTCTGCAGCAGAGCCCAAATCGTGACATTGGAAAATAATTACTTAATTGCAACGGTGCCTGGTTTGCAAGCACACTTATGTAGACCGTTACAACTAAGTAATTCTTTTCCAGTTTCGCTATTGCAGCTCTGCTGAAGAGCCCCCTTGTGTCGGCCGACATGGATCTATTGTCAGCTTTACGGTTGACTTCAGGAGAAGGGAAACTTTACATGCGAATATCTCTCAAACCATAGCGGTTTGGGAGAGAGGATTTGTGCCACATAATTTATTTTTTTAACACTACCAAACATGATTTTTTTATGGGGCATTACTGTCCCTTTAAGATAATGTGGAATGATTTAACCCTCTTTCTGCTGGAGGATCTGTCCTTTCCCTGGTATCCTATCACTGTGGGCTGCACCCCACTCTGTCAGTGAGTGTGTCTGAGATGGGTAACCTGTAATTCTTCAGTTGCTGTTCGGCTAAGAGTAGAATTTGTACTAAACCTGGAGGGTTGCAGGCTGCCCACATCTGGTATGTAGAGCCACATGTTCCAGTGGATGGCCACAGTGCGCCCAGAAGTCTGGTGTCTAGTGCCGCACATTTTATTGGATGGCCACAGTGTGCCCAGATGTCTAGTGCTGCACGTTCTAATGGATGGCCACAGTGCGCCCAGACGTCTGGTGTCTAGTGCCGCACATTTTATTGGATGGCCACAGTGTGCCCAGATGTCTAGTGCTGCATGTTCTAATGGTTGGCCACAGTGTGCCCAGACGTCTGGTGTCTAGTGGTGCACATTTAAGTGCATGGCCACAGTGTGCCCAGACGTCTAGTGTCGCACATTTTAGTACATGGCCACAGTGTGCCCAGACGTCTGGTGTCTAGTGCCGCACATTTTAGTGAATGGCCACAGTGTTCCCAGACGTCTGGTGTCTAGTGCCGCATGTTTTAGTGAATGGCCACAGTGTTCCCAGACGTCTGGTGTCTAGTGCCGCACGTTTTAGTGAATGGCCACAGTGTTCCCAGACGTCTAGTGCCGCACGTTTTAGTGAATGGCCACAGTGTTCCCAGACGTTTGGTGTCTAGTGCCGCACGTTTTAGTGAATGGCCACAGTGTTCCCAGATGTCTGGTGTCTAGTGCCGCACGTTTTAGTGAATGGCCACAGTGTTCCCAGACGTTTGGTGTCTAGTGCCGCACGTTTTAGTACATGGCCACAGTGTTCCCAGACATCTGGTGTCTAGTGCCGCACGTTTTAGTGAATGGCCATAGTGTTCCCAGACGTTTGGTGTCTAGTGCCGCACGTTTTAGTGAATGGCCACAGTGTTCCCAGACGTCTGGTGTCTAGTGCCGCACGTTTTGGTGAATGGCCACAGTGTTCCCAGACGTTTGGTGTCTAGTGCCGCACGTTTTAGTGAATGGCCATAGTGTGCCCAGACGTTTGGTGTCTAGTGCCGCACATTTTAGTGAATGGCCACAGTGTGCCCAGACGTCTGGTGTCTAGTGCTGCACATTTTGGTGAATGGCCATAGGGCGTCCAGATGTTTAGTGCCGCACGTTCTGGTGGATGGCCACAGTGTGCCCAGATGTCTAGTGTCGCACGTTCTAGCAGATGGGCACAGACGTTTGGGTTTAGTGGAGCTCAGATGAGAATATAAAACTTGCACTGCTTTGAAGAGCAATGCACGACGTCTGGCAGTTAACCCTTCGAGTGCCAGATAAGTATGCAAAAGATTGGAATACAATGTGTTTAATACCTCTCTGGCATTCAAAGTTAGATGGTTAAAGCAATACGTTGCATACCCCTCTGGCACTCAGAGGGTTCCGGACCTTGGCCCGTGTACACAGACTTTTACACTAGTTTGATTATATTTTATCCACTGCGTTCAGCGTGCCGGGGAGCCATTTCCCTGTTTCTCCTCACTTTCTGCTGTGTCTTACACTGTACAGTGCCGTCCCTGACCAGGAAGTGAGTGGCGCACAGGAGAATAACTTCCCCCTGCCTGCTGAAAAATACAGCATGACTTATTGTCTATGTTCGGTTGTAATAATGTGTGGAAACGTACATCTCTCTCCTGGTTATGTGTTCCCTCGTACCACGGCAATATTTATCATTTAGTTATGTGAAATCGACATACATTACACGCACACCTACCCCTAATGCCATCACATACCTATCCGTATCCCCCTATTGCTTACACAAGGCACCTCAAGTATCATGCACACTTATGCCCATCTACCCGCAAACCACTCATACACACTCACAACTACCCCTAACCCCCCCATATACATACATCCATTTATTACCTCCCACATAAACGTACCCTACACACACTCGTATTCCCCTCAAACCGTCTTTTCAAACATCTACCCCTAACCCCCCACATAACCCCAAATCCTCCCATATATACCACTCAACACCAGGGCATGCAATCTACCCCCAAACTTCCCATGCATACACCCACCCCTAACCCCCCCACATACACTTATATCCATTTATACCCAACGCCCCATACATCTAACAAAAAACGTCTGTTCCCCCGTCAAACCACCCATGCACAAACACAAAATAATCTACACCCAAACTCCCCATACACACACCTACCCCCAGCCTCCCCTCACACACACACACCTGTCTGCACACACCCCCCATTTACCTGCCTACTCTGACGCCCCACAGACCCATTTACACCAATCGGCACAGTATCTGTCCCTAAGCTCAATACATATTCATGTGCTCACACACACGCACGCCCTTTTCCCCTTGTACATTTACACACTCATTCGCTCTCCCCCCTTGTACATTTGCACACTCATTCGCTCCTCCCCCCTTGTACATTTACACACTCATTCGCTCCTCCCCCTTGTACATTTATACATTCTTCCCCCTTGTACATTTACACACTCATTCGCTCTCCCCCTTGTACATTTACACACTCATTCGCTCCTCCCCCCTTGTACATTTACACACTCATTCGCTCCTCCCCCCTTGTACATTTACACACTCATTCGCTCCTCCCCCCTTGTACATTTATACATTCTTCCCCCTTGTACATTTACACACTCATTCGCTCCTCCCCCTTGTACATTTATACATTCTTCCCCCTTGTACATTTACACACTCATTCGCTCCTCCCCCTTGTACATTTATACATTCTTCCCCCTTGTACATTTACACACACACCTGATCCCTCTCCTTTCTCCACCACCAAGGTCACTGGAGGAGTTTGGAGACGCCTCCCTCTCTCAGGACACTGAAGTCAGCCTGTGTGTGTATGGGGGGAGGGCTGTGTTATAAACTGGCCTCTCTTTTTTCCCCTCTTAACCCTTCAGTGACTGAGAGGGATTAGTGCAGGGGCCTGTGTCATTGGAAGGTCCTTCCTTTCTCCGTGCAGCCCTTGTGTGCACAGTAAACATTGCACTAGTCTGTACAAGTCAGCGCTGGTGAGTAATCCAGTTTGTGATTGGTGCTCTGGTGACCTTTCACCTCCTGACACAGCATTCCTGAATGCCAACACACACTAGTGACCTTTCACCTCCTGACATACAGTGCACTGGTGAACAAGGGGTTAATAGAGATCCAATACTGGGAGAACAGGACAAACCACTGAGCTAAGACACCAGTTGGACATACATGTAGGGAAAATGGATCAAGCCAGCTGTGCCGTAGGGGAGAAATGGGTATTTCCATTGACTTTCACGTCCGTACCGGGGGGGTACACAGTGCATCAAGGAGCAATAAATTGCATACCCTTGGCACTCAGAGTTAATGGGGCTTTTAATCCCTTGAATGCTAGAGACCACCACTGCAAAGCAATGCCGTAGCATTCAGGAGGTTAAAATCAGTCCTTTTTATAATAAATGGGGGTTTATTTGTCCCCTGCGTTGCAGTTAATTAGCCACAAGGGCCATGTGTGAATAACTGGGGCAAACTGACAGCTCCACAGGGGACAAATCATAGTTCCCCAAATCCCCAGTGATGTCAGTGGTGTATGTAACTTACAGTGTTCTAGACCTCCCTAGTACTCCTGGGGTTATATCCCCTTTATATCTGTGGGAATTGGTATCAATCCTCTGTTTCCTCACAATTGCTCCAGTTTTATTTAGTGTGTCTGGTCTTTATCATGTCAATGTAGGAGGTTTCAGAGCAGCGCAGGGTATGTGGGGGCTGACCCCCAATATCTAGTCACTCCCCAAACCTGCCCAGTTGTCTCTTCACTAGCCACCTACATTGTATAGTGGTGTGTGTGTGTGTGTATGTGTGCGTGTGTACACACACACACACACACACACACATTTACCATAGCGGTGTGCGCCTGTAATGTACCATAGTGTGTATAGTGGTGTGTGTCTGTAATGTACCACAGTGTGTATAGTGGTGTGTGTGTGTATATAGTGGTGTGCGCCTGTAATGTACAATAGTGTGTATAGTGGTGTGCGCCTGTAATGTACCATAGTGTGTATAGTGGTGTTTGTCTGTAGTGTACTATAGTGTGTATAGTGGTGTGTGTCTGTAGTGTACTATAGTGTGTATAGTGGTGTGTTTCTGTAGTGTACTATAGTGTGTATAGTGGTGTGTGTCTGCAGTGTACTATAGTGTGTATAGTGGTGTGTGTCTGTAATGTACCATAGTGTGTATAGTGGTGTGTGCCTGTAATGTACCATAGTGTGTATAGTGGTGTGTGTGTGTGTGTGTGTGTCTGTGTGTAATGTACCATAGTGTGTATAGTGGTGTGTGCCTGTAATGTACTATAGTGTGTATAGTGGTGTGTGCCTGTAATGTACCATAGTGTGTATAGTGGTGTGCACCTGTAAAGTACCATAGTGTGTATAGTGGTGTGCGTCTGTAATGTACCATAGTGTGTATAGTGGTGTGCGTCTGTAATGTACCGTAGTGTGTATAGTGGTGTGCACCTGTAATGTACCGTAGTGTGTATAGTGGTGTGTGTGTGTGTGTCTGTGTGTAATGTACCATAGTGTGTATAGTGGTATGTGTCTGTAATGTACCATAGTGTGTATAGTGGTGTGTGTCTGTAATGTACCATAGTGTGTATAGTGGTGTGCGTCTGTAATGTACCGTAGTGTGTATAGTGGTGTGCACCTGTAATGTACCGTAGTGTGTATAGTGGTGTGTGTGTGTGTGTCTGTGTGTAATGTACCATAGTGTGTATAGTGGTATGTGTCTGTAATGTACCATAGTGTGTATAGTGGTGTGTGTCTGTAATGTACCATAGTGTGTATAGTGGTGTGCGTCTGTAATGTACCGTAGTGTGTATAGTGGTGTGCACCTGTAATGTACCGTAGTGTGTATAGTGGTGTGTGTGTGTGTGTCTGTAATGTACTATAGTGTGTATAGTGGTATGTGTCTGTAATGTACCATAGTGTGTATAGTGGTGTGTGCCTGTAATGTACTATAGTGTGTATAGTGGTGTGTGTCTGTAATGTACCATAGTGTGTATAGTGGTGTGTGTCTGTAATGTACCATAGTGTGTATAGTGGTGTGTGTCTGTAATGTACCATAGTGTGTATAGTGGTGTGTGTCTGTAATGTACCATAGTGTGTATAGTGGTGTGTGTCTGTAATGTACCATAGTGTGTATAGTGGTGTGTGCCTGTAATGTACCATAGTGTGTATAGTGGTGTGTGCCTGTAATGTACCATAGTGTGTATAGTGGTGTGTGCCTGTAATGTACCGTAGTGTGTATAGTGGTGTGTGTCTGTAGTGTACTATAGTGTGTATAGCGGTGTGCGCCTGTAATGTACCACAGTGTGTATAGTGGTATGTGTCTGTAGCGTACCATAGTGTGTATAGTGGTGTGTGTCTGTAATGTACTATAGTGTGTATAGTGGTGTGTGTCTGTAATGTACCATAGTGTGTATAGTGGTGTGCGCCTGTAATGTACTATAGTGTGTATAGTGGTGTGTGTCTGTAATGTACCATAGTGTGTATAGTGGTGTGTGTGTGTGTGTGTGTGTGTAATGTACTATAGTGTGTATAGTGGTGTGTGTCTGTAATGTACCGTAGTGTGTATAGAGGGGGTTGAGGTGAATATAATGTACCACAGTGTGTATAGTGATGTTTGTGTATATAATATATATATATTGTGCATTTTCCCCTGTAGGCTCCCAGCTGTACCACTCCCTACTCTGTGTTGTGCTGCATTTCCTCATCCTGAGGCTCATGGGAAGGACGGTCACTGCCGTATTCACAGGCTTCTGCTTCCAGATGGTGAGCGGGCTGCGGGTGCTTCTGCTGATCGGTGTATGTTTGCAGTTCTGACTGGAACCATCACCTGTTACATTTGGTTCTCGAATGTATGGGACACTGCGGGTTCCCCTGGGGTACAGAGTAACATGAGCATTGGGAGCAGAGCTTGGGTGGTGCAGGCAGGGAGTGGTGCATGGAGAGGCACAGGCAGGGAGTGGTGCATGGAGAGGCACAGGCAGGGAGTGGTGCATGGAGAGGCACAGGCAGGGAGTGGTGCATGGAGAGGCACAGGCAGGGAGTGGTGCATGGAGAGGCACAGTCAGGGAGTGGTGCATGGAGAGGCACAGTCAGGGAGTGGTGCATGGAGAGGCACAGGCAGGGAGCAGAGCTTGGGTGGTGCAGTCAGGGAGTGGTGCATGGAGAGGCACAGGCAGGGAGCAGAGCTTGGGTGGTGCAGTCAGGGAGTGGTGCATGGAGAGGCACAGGCAGGAAGCAGAGCTTGGGGGGGTGCAGTCAGGGAGTGGTGCATGGAGAGGCACAGGCAGGAAGCAGAGCTTGGGGGGTGCAGTCAGGGAGTGGTGCATGGAGAGGCACAGGCAGGAAGCAGAGTTTGGGTGAGTGCAGTCAGGGAGTGGTGCATGGAGAGGCACAGGCAGGAAGCAGAGCTTGGGGGGTGCAGTCAGGGAGTGGTGCATGGAGAGGCACAGGCAGGGAGCAGAGCTTGGGTGGTGCAGTCAGGGAGTGGTGCATGGAGAGGCACAGGCAGGAAGCAGAGCTTGGGTGGTGCAGTCAGGGAGTGGTGCATGGAGAGGCACAATCAGGAAGCAGAGCTTGGGGGGGGTGCAGTCAGGGAGTGGTGCATGGAGAGGCACAATCAGGAAGCAGAGCTTGGGGGGGTGCAGTCAGGGAGTGGTGCATGGAGAGGCACAAACAGGGAGCAGAGCTTGGGGGGGTGCAGTCAGGGAGTGGTGCATGGAGAGGCACAAACAGGGAGCAGAGCTTGGGGGGGTGCAGTCAGGGAGTGGTGCATGGAGAGGCACAGGCAGGGAGCAGAGCTTGGGGTGGGTGCAGTCAGGGAGTGGTGCATGGAGAGGCACAGGCAGGGAGCAGAGGTTGGGTGGGTGCAGTCAGGGAGTGGTGCATGGAGAGGCAGGGAGCAGAGCTTGGGTGGTTGCAGTCAGGGAGTGGTGCATGGAGAGACACAGGCAGGGAGCAGAGCTTGGGTGGTTGCAGTCAGGGAGTGGTGCATGGAGAGGCACAATCAGGAAGCAGAGCTTGGGGGGGTGCAGTCAGGGAGTGGTGCATGGAGAGGCACAATCAGGAAGCAGAGTTTGGGTGAGTGCAGTCAGGGAGTGGTGCATGGAGAGGCGCAAACAGGGAGCAGAGTTTGTGTGGTGCACGGAGAGGCACAGGCAGGGAGTGGTGCACGGAGAGGCACAGGGAGTGGTATGTTTGGTGTATGGTAGTGGGTTGTATTCAGGAGAAGTGTTGGAGTGTAGCACAGAGTCACTGGTATAGGAGGTAGATGAACACTAGAGACACAGGCCCACAGCTGTGCAGAGACCTCCCCCTCGCCTTCTGTCCATAGCGCCTGGACCTCCCCTTCACATTCAGGGTTACTGTCCATTACCTTCAGATCCACCAGGTTGGCTTCAGGTCCAGGACTGGGTGGGATTATTGGGCAGTGGGGCCGCCTGTGTTGATAATTATAACCAGGATTATTAATAGTGTTCAGCAGCTCTTGTCCATTACTGGCCGTCAGTCTGAGGATTCACCTCCTGTACTCTCTCCTCTTCACTGTCACTGAAACAACTTGTCTAAAATGTCCACTCCTCACCCTCCTTTCCAGAATGTGACCATTCATGAGACCCAGTTGTCTGGTGTCAGAAGTAGGCGAAGTGTGTCGGCCTGCTAAGGGTCATATTCATCAAATTAAAGAGGAGTTATTCTGAAGCAGAACAGACCCTCTGTGGTAGGGCAACTAATTTCCCAAATCATCATTACTCATCATAAAGAATTGAGGATATCACTGTGTTCCCCTCTTTCGCCCCTTTTACACATGCCAGCGCTCTAGCTGACAGACTGAGATCTGTCATAGTCTACCAAGAAAATCTTCATTAGAATGGTCTACAAAGTGTTCCTGCCTCCCTATTGCTGCTTTTAAAGGGGATGGGTCACCTCTATACAAGTGTGTGTGTTAAATGTTAGGTTATGTAGCAACTAGGTGGATTTCTGTCGTCCAATACAGGTTACTGGTAACTTTGGGTAGGCGATCCGCCCCTTTAAAGGGATAGTAATGTTTCATAATAAAAGAAGCTCTAATTAATCATCATAGTATTTGGGCCATGGAGAGTGTTACTTCATTTCTGTCAGAGTTGTCATTCAAGAGTAATTGAATGACAAAGTATCCCTCTCCCGCCCCTTTTACTGATGTAACACTGCTCAGCACAGAGATACAAGACTGTCCGGATGGATCACAGAGAGGGACAATCATCAATTAAGATAAGGGAAAAAGCTGAAAAACCTGTCAAGGGTGGCAGGGCTTTCATTGTTCTCACTGTAAGAATATTGACCCTTGATGTGAGCTGTCTGGTCTATGGACTGGATTCCACATCTGAGGATTGGGGGCTTACACTAGGTAAAAGGGGTGGGAGGGGGAAACGTTATCATTCAATTACTCTTGGGTGGGAGGGGGAAACGTTATCATTCAATTACTCTTGAACTACAACGCTCACAGTAATGAAATAAGTCTCTATGACTCAATTACTATGAAGATTAATTGGAGCTGCTGTTTTTGTGAAATATTACTATGCCTTTAAGTAGGCAGGAACAATTCTAGAAGTGAATGCAGGGGTGGAGCCTACCGTTCCTCCTTGGCTGCATCTAGCCAATGATCTCCAGTAAGATTTGTTCCTTGGATGAAGATACAGGCAAGAGAACAGTTCTGCTGTAGTTTTAGCTAATTTATTTTTCTGTTAGATATGGAATACCACCATTAGGCGGATTACCATACCTGTCAATGCCCTTAGATGTGGTTAACTCAGTGACCAGGTGCTTTTTGTGGACCTTAATCCCGGGGGGGGGGGGGATCTTGGTTTCAAGTTCTTTACTCAGGAATTGCCCACTGAGGCTTCTTCTTGATGCATGATGATCTGAAGACAGAAGATCTGCAGGAAAGGTGGGCAACCCTTTGAATGCTGGAGGTCCACATGGCCCACAGTGCCCCTCCACACAGGGGTTTTCATTTGGAGTTCCTACTGCGCACTCATGCACTCGTTGGTTTATCTGTCTTTTGGGTGTTTTAGAGCAAGTTTCTGTGGTAACCTAACCCTTTGGCTGCTGGTTTAGTATCTTTTTGGGGGGGTTATTGGCACTTTCCCTACTGGGTTCAGTGTTTATGGGGTCTAGTGACATGTTTTAGTAATGTTTGGTGCACATTTACTTCTTTATCACAACTTTGCAACATTTGTGTTCTGGACGCACTTTTACCGCATAGACGCCCTTTTACCGCATAGACGCCATTGTTCTATTCACTTCTGTGGGACTGAACAGTTTGGGACATATCTCTGCAACCGCTCATCGTAGCAACTTCAGAGATGGCTCATTTTGTTTGTCTGCCATTGCTCTATTATCCGGTTAATGTTTTGTGTGTGTTGGGGGCTCAGGGGGCTTTGGGCACTATTGGGGTACTTTTTCTGGGAAAAATACATTTCCCATGAGCGCTTGCATCACACTCTTATCTGATTGGCTCCCACCAAGGCAGCCATTTTGTGCTTTCCCTGAACAAGTATCCTACACAGGGCTTGGACTCTCCTTCTCTCCTCTGCAGATTAACCCTTCGCCTGGCAGATAAGTGTATTTTAGCAATTTCTGGGGTGAACTTTTAATCGTACACGTTGTAATTGGGTGATTTCTTATACAGTAAGGTTATTTGACACTGTGAGAATATCTATACCGCTGGAGCTTGGGGCTAGACCTAAGACAAAGGATGCTGGGGTCTCGGTGTCCCCTATTGCTCCTCATGTCAATCAGGGTTACCCAGAGAATTCTCGGGTCATTTATGCCCATCATGTTCTGCTGTCCCTAGGTCTCCCCCAGGGACCTCCAGCCATGCACTAGAGGCAGTTTGGGTGCAAGAGTTTAAGGCTGCTACTAGAGACCTTAGGTCTACATTGAAACTCTTTCAATCCCAGTTACAGGGGGGTCTTCTACTCATGGCAGACCCCTACTTCTGTCAGATCTTCCCTACCGAAACCGCAGGGAGTGCCTGATGTATCGGATTCCGCTGAGGAGGAACTGTTGGTGGATTCTGATGATGAGGAATGTTCTGCTGTGGGCTCCCCTCAGTTTTTTGGGGACCCCTTTGAGGCTGATCCTGATTCCTTGGCTGAGGGCCTGATCAGGGCCATTTTAAACACCCTAAACATTCCCTTGGTTCAAGAGGTTTCTTCAGATCCCTCTGATGTATTTCAGGAGCCTAAGAGGCCCCATATTTGTTTTCCACCTAACCCCACTCTTGACCGTCTAGTGTCTGAGTGGAAGTTTCCGGACCGAAAACCTTCTGTTTCCAAGAAATTTGCCAAGCTTTACCCTTTTTGTGATGCGGCGCTTGCTCAGTGGGTTCATACCCCTCAAGGTGGATGCACCTGTTTCCAGGCTTTCTAAGTCCACTTCTTTGCCAGTTGTTGATGCGTTCTCTCTGAAAGACTGGACTGAAAAGAAACTTGAGGTTTCCCTCAAGTCCATTTTTGCCACCACTGGTACTTCCCTGCATCCAGCGTTTGCTGCGGCCTGGGTGAACAGGGCCATTGCGGTCTGGATTGAACAGTTCACTCTTGCTGTTTGTCAGGGTGCTCCTACTTCTGGCATGTTGCAGCTACGTGTCAACATTTTTGAGGCCCAGCATTACGTATCTGTTGCCTTGTTTGATGCCATCCGTTTGGTGGCAAGGGTTTCCACCATGTCTGTGGTTGCCAGATGAGCTCTTTGGCTCAAGATCTGGTCTGCTGACACTGCTTCCAAGAAAGTTTTGTT
Organism: Rhinophrynus dorsalis; assembly: GCA_037306005.1. Taxonomy (NCBI): domain Eukaryota; kingdom Metazoa; phylum Chordata; class Amphibia; order Anura; family Rhinophrynidae; genus Rhinophrynus; species Rhinophrynus dorsalis. Next base: position 3,006,843 of record CM074724.1, on the reverse strand, counting down.
CTCGTTACCATTTCAAGGCACTTCTCTTTTTGGGCCAGATCTTAAGGCCACAGGGGGCAAGAGTACCCTTCTGCCTATGGTCTGTAGGAAGAAGATGCCTATCAAACGCAATCTGCTTTTTTGTTCCTTCCAGACTGATACACGTCCAGCAAACCAGACGGTTCCCTCAGCTCCGTGTTCCTCTTCCAAGCCCAGACCGCAATGGAAGCCCAAGGCTTCCAAGCATTCTTTGGCATGACTCGCTGAACCCTGGTCCCCACTCGGCTGTGGGTGGCCTTCTGCGTCACTACCACAGCGTCTGGGAAGACTCGGTGGTGGACCCGTGGGTTTTGCCTGTGGTGGCGGAAGGGTACAGAATCCCTTTTGCCTCTCTTCCTGCCTTTTGTTTTTTTCCTTTCTCACACCCCTCAGGGTGTAGAGAAATACCGTCTGATCGGTGCTATCCAGGCCCTTCTGGACAAGGAAGTTCTGTTCGGGACAGGGGTTTGGGTTTTTACTCAAACCTATTTGCGGTTTCCAAGAAGGACGGCGGCTTTCGTCCAGTTTTGGATTTGAAGGATATCAATTCCTTTGTGATCCGGTCTCATTATCACCAGGAATCCATGAGGACGGTGATTGCTGCTATGGTTCCGGGGGATTTTCTTGCTTCTCTGGACCTTCAGAACGCGTATTTACATATCACCATTCATCCAGAGAGCCGGCAGTATCTCAGATTTGCCTACGGCAAGGGCATTTTCAGTTCTCAGCTCTTCCCTTTTGGTCTGACCATAGCACCTCAAGTCTTCAATCAAGTCCTCTGAGCTTTAGTGTCCGTTCTCCATCGGGACAGCATCAGAGTCACTCCGTACATGGATGATCTGCTTCTGAAAGCCCCTTCTTCAGAACTTCTTCATCAGCAGGTTCAGAATTGCGTTCATGCACACACCCATCATGGGTGGATTCTCAACATGGACAAGTCGGATCTTGTTCCATCCCAGCGTCTGGTCTTCCTGGACCTACTCTTCGACACTCAGCAGAGCATAGTGTTTCCCATGGACGAGGTGGCTCGCCAGATCACCCACAGGGTTTCCGCTGTTCTGGCTCACGATCCGGTTCCAGCCAAGAAGTTGCCCTCTCTAGTGGGGAAGTTAATTTCCACCATAGAAGCAGTCCCGTTTGCCATGGCTCACACCAGGTAACTCCATAGGATTGTGATCCAGGCATTCAGGGGTCAGCTGGACCTCCTGAAGAGGTCAGTGTCCCTTCCTCTTCATGTGGAACTGAGTTTGTTGTGGTGGTTCAACCTCTCCAATCTGCTGAAGGGCAAGCCCTTCATGGTGTCCTTCTGGACCGCGGTGACGACGGATGCCAGCCTATCCGGTTGGGGAGCGGTTCTGGGTTGCCTGAGTGCTCGGGGTTTGTGGTCTTGGGAGGAATCTCTCCTTCCCATCAACGTGGTGGAGCTTCGGGTGATATTTCATGCCCATCACCACTGGATTCGCCAGCTGGAGCACTTCCTGGGCCGGGTCCAGTCCAACAATGCCATGGCAGTGGCTTACATCAACAAGCAGGGCGGAACAAGAAGTCTCGCAGCTTGGTTAGAGGTCAAGGCTATTTTGTCCTGGGCAGAAGAACATGTTCCCTCCATATCCGCAGTGCACATTCCTGGTGCAGACCATGTCATGGCAGACTTCCTCAGTCGATACACGGTGGACAGTGGAGAGTGGGAACTGCACCCAGAGGTGTTCAACTTCATTGTTCAGAAGTGGGGTTTTCCTTGCATTGACCTGATGGCGAAAAGACCCAACTGGAAGGTTCTGTGGTTCTGTTCTCGCTGGAGGGATCCTCTAGCGGTGGATGCCATGCCCATTCCTTGGTTATTTCCTCTGGCTTACATCTTTCCTCCCATCCCCATGTTGCACAGGGTGTTAAGGAAACTGAGACTGGAGCGCTGTCCAGTCATTCTGATTGCTCTGTACTGGCCTCGACAGGCTTGTTTTCCAGAGCTTCCAGATCTATCAGTGGCGAAGCCATTCCGGCTCCCTTGCCGTCCGGATCTTCTACAGGGTTACCTGTGGAAGGAGGATGTTCATCGTCTGGCTTTGATGGCTTGGAATTTGAATCCTCCATACTGAGGAAGAAAGGTTTTTCTTCTGGTGTGGTGGCTACTATGCTTAGTGACCGCAAACCTGTTTCATCTAGGGCCTACCATCGTGTCTGGTCTACCTTTCTCTATTGGTGTGCTAATAGGGACCTATCTCAGGATTTTGATCTGCCTACAGTCCTGGTCTTCTTGCAGGACGGTGTGGATAAGGGCCTCAGCTTGAGTTCCCTTAAGGTTCAGACTTCTGCTCTCTCTCTCTCTCTCTCTCTCTCTCTCTCTTCTTGCAGAGGGGCTTTGCTATTCTTCCTGATGTCAAGGTTTTCTTCCAGGGCGTTGCTCATACTCGTCCTGTTTTCAAGACTCCCATTCCTCAGTGGGATCTTAACTTGGTTTCGGGCGTCCTTCAGCTCCCTCCCTTTGAGTCCTTGGCTACTATTCCTCTATGCCTGCTGACATGGAAAATGGCCTTTCTCCTGGCGATCGTTCGCTGTGTCGCTGAGCTGCATGCTCTCTTACAAACCACCCTTTTTGGTGTTTCACAAGGACAAGGCAGTACTTCGCAGGAGTTTCTCCCAAAGGTGGTTTCTGAGTTCCACATTAATCAGAAGATTGTGGTGCCGCCTTTCTGCCCTGACCCTACCTCTTACAAGGAGAGGGATCTCCAATTGTTAGATGTGGTGCGTTGTCTCAAGTTTTATGTACATCACACGGAGTCAGTTTGGCTGTCTGATGTTCTGTTCGTCATTCCTGAGGGCCCCAGGGCAGTGAGACCTGCATCCAAAGTGACCATTGTGTCTTGGATAAAATCCACTATTCATAAGTCTTACGGACTAAGGAAGAAGACTGTTCCCTTTCGGGTCACGGATCATTCAACTAGATCTATTGGGGCTTCTTGGGCTTACAAGAATCAGTCCTCAGCTGATCATTTGTGCAAGGCTGCCACTTGCTCATCTGTGCTCACCTTTTCGAAGCACTACCGTGTTGATGTATTGACATCGGCTGACGCCAGCTTTGGGAGGAAGATCCTGGAGGCAGTCTTGCCTGTCTAGGATCTTCTTCGGTTCATTACTTACTCACTTTTGAGCCCTGTTGGCTCTAGTTCAGTGTCCTGTGTGACAGTTCCTGGGGTGTTGTTACCCCTGTTCAGTGTCCGTGAACACTTCATTTGTTATTGTTGGGTTATGTCTGATCTGATGGTTCATATCTGCTCTGGTGACTTTGGGGGACTTGCGCCTGGTCCTTGCCTTCCTTCCCTCCTCTGGGAAACTCAACGGTTGGACATTGCAGATTTACCAGTAACCTGTATTGGATGACAGACAAAAGAGGATTTTAGTCTTACCCGTTAAATCCTTTTCTCTTAGTCCATACAGGTTACTGGTCTCCCACCCTGTCAAGGGACCATGCTTGGCTCTCCTGTGGCAGACCGTGGGGGTCCTTCGAGGTCATGCTCAGAGGAGTCGTCTTTCCCCTTCTAATCGTCATAGTTAGTGTCTCAGATCTTTCTGGAGCTGGTTGGCTAGCTGCAGCTGCATTTAATTCTAGAATTGTTCCTGACTACTTAAAGGGGTGGATTGCCTACCCAAAGTTACCAGTAACCTGTATGGACTAAGAGAAACAGATTTAACAGGTAAGACTAACATCCTCTTTTCTTTATTAAATTTTTTTTAAACCCTATTTGGCTGAAAATTATTGTTTAAAGAGTGCACTTCCGGACACGCTGAGGTTCCCTGCTCTGTACCGCAGTCTGTCACTCTTCCTCTGCTCCCCTCCTCTATGCAGCCTCTTCCAGTGACGGAGGCTTTCAGTCTGTAAGTTGTAAAGATCTCATTGGCCAGATATCGATCTCTGCCAATGAGATCGCTCCAGCTTACAGACAGCCCCAGTCATTGGAAGAGGCTGCATAGAGGAGGGGAGCAGAGGAAGAGTGACAGACTGCGGTACAGAGCAGGGAACCTCAGCGTGTCCGGAAGCTCACTCTTTAACCCCTTAAGGACCAGCTGATTGCGTACCTGGCCGTGAGGTAAGGACCACGGATCGTGGGGAGCTCTGAATTCCATGATGGTCCTGGCACATCATGGGTCCTTATCGCTCCCCAACCCATGATGTGGCCTTCCCACCATGGATATAATGACCTCTTAGTTGAACTGCAAGGTTCCCCTGTTTTTGCTCCAGGTCCTGAGACCCTCTTGCATTTTGCTGTGGACAAGATGATCATTTTCGTGACCACAACAGGCTTTTTACCCTGCCCATTTATTATTACCACAGATTCCCATATATACACTGCCTGACCCCCTAGCCGGGCACCACTGCCTCTTATAGCCATATATCCCCCACATACAATTTCTAACCCTCCCGTCCAACCCAGCCTGGTTCTGCTGGTTGTCACGGAAGCCCACGTGCATGCGTGTGTCTTCCAGGTCGCATCTCCGTGCACGTGTTTTCCAGGTTGCCTTCCACGTTAGGGCTCTGCATATTCTGAGTGACGCCTCTGTACGTGTTTGTGCCTTCCTATATCTGACTGTGCATATTAGCATACAGGTGATGAAGCTGAAAAAAGGCGTCTCCATCAGGTTCAGCCCGTACGATATCACTACAGTTAATCCAGGGAAAGGCAAAGGAAAGAAAAACAAAAACAAAAAAAAAAAACATTGAAGCCATTTCCAATTAAGCTCCAGGAGTGTAAAAAAAAATCCTAACACTACACGGCACTTGAATATTTCCCTGGATCAACATCATAACGGCTATGAAACCAGCTGTCCTAATTCTTACTCTTGTTCTGTGCTCGATATGTATCCATTAATTTTTTTTTTTTTTTTTTTACTAACTACTGTATCACAAGCACAGCATCCCAAGGCAAAGAATATTGTAACTTGAGTGGCCTGAGTGGAAAAAAATCCCTGCTGTTTTAGTCAAATGCGCCATTCCTGTAATCTTAATGGATGATCTTGTTTTTCCCTCAGCTCTTTGAGTGTAAAGTTCCTTAGGGAGTTCTTTGTATTGACTCTGAATATATGTGTAAATGGTAATCGTATCACCCCTTAGACGTCTCTTCTCTAATATAAGTGTAAATAGTAATCATATCACCCCTTACACGTCTCTTCTCTAATATAAGTGTAAATGGTAATCATATCACCCCTTAGACGTCTCTTCTCTAATATATGTGTAAATAGTAATCATATCACCCCTTACACGTCTCTTCTCTAATATAAGTGTAAATGATAATCATATCGCCCCTTACACGTCTCTTCTCTAATATATGTGTAAATGGTAATCATATCACCCCTTACACGTCTCTTCTCTAATATAAGTGTAAATGGTAATCATATCCCCCTTAGACATCTCTTCTCTAATATAAGTGTAAATGGTAATCATATCACCCCTTAGACGTCTCTTCTCTAATATATGTGTAATTGGTAATCATATCACCCCTTAGACGTCTTTTCTCTAATATGTGTGTAAATAGTAATCATATCACCCCTTACACATCTCTTCTCTAATATAAGTGTAAATAGTAATCATATCACCCCTTACACGTCTCTTCTCTAATATATGTGTAAATAGTAATCATATCACCCCTTACACGACCATATCGCCCCTTACATGTCTCTTCTCTAATATATGTGTAAATGGTTATCATATCACCCCTTAGACGTCTCTTCTCTAATATATGTGTAAATGGTATCATATCACCCCTTACACGTCTCTTTTCTAATATATGTGTGTAAATGGTATCATATCACCCCTTACACGTCTCTTTTCTAATATATGTGTGTAAATGGTAATCATATCACCCCTTACACATCTCTTATTTAATATAAACAAACCCAGTTTGGCTAGTCTGTCTTTATAACTCAGATCCTCCAATCCCTTTATCAGTTTTGTTGCACGTCTCTGCACTTTTTCCAGTTCAGTAATGTCTTTTTTAAGAACAGGCGCCTGAAATTGTACTCCATATTCTAGATGAGGCCTAACGGAGGATTTATACAGAGGTAGGATAATATTCCCATCCTGTGTATCTACACCTCTTTTTATGCAGGCTAGTACTCTATTTTCTCTTGCAGCAGCTGAGTGACTCTGCACACTGCTGTGAAGTCTATCAGTTATCCTGAATCTTTATCTAATGAGGATTTCCCAAGTTGTTTCCCATTTAATGTATATGTAGCAAGTTTTTTCTACAGCCCAAATACATAACCTTACATTTATCTACATTAAATGTCATCTGCCACTTTTCTGCCCATTCACTTAGTTTATATAAATCCTTCTGTAGGGAAAAAACATCCAGCTCTGTATGTATTTCCTTACACAGCTTGGTGTCATCAGCATCATTCAGGATCAGTCGCTGTATGTCTGCGTGTGTATACCACATTGTGTGTGTGTGTGTGTTTTCCTGTGTGTATTCCACATTGTGTGTTTATCTGAGTGTATTCCACATTGTGTGTGTGTGTGTGTGTGTGTGTGTGTGTGTGTGTGTGTGTGTGTGTGTGTGTGTGTGTGTGTGTGTGTGTGTGTGTGTGTGTGTGTGTGTGTGTGTGTGTGTGTGTTTTTGGGTACATTTTAGCTCATGCCTCTGTTTTATTCACAGTTCTATCTCCTGTACGGTTATTACCAAACGGCTACAGATAACTATGACATCAAGTGGACGATGCCTCACTGTGTCCTCACCCTCAAACTGATCGGTGAGTCTGCTGTGCCCCCTCCACCCTCTTCACATTATAGAGGAGTCCGAGCTAGAGTTAGTGGGGGGAGGAGTGAGAGAGGGCGTATACGTGCAGGAGATGGGAGGAGGGGATACAGGGGGGAGTGAGATTAGGGGGGGTACAAGCAGGAGATGGGAGGGGATACAGAGAGGAGTGAGATTAGGGGGGATACAAGCAGGAGATGGAGGGGGATACAGAGAGGAGTGAGATTAGGGGGGGTACAAGCAGGAGATGGGAGGGGATACAGAGAGGAGTGAGATTAGGGGGGGTACAAGCAGGAGATGGGAGGGGATACAGAGAGGAGTGAGATTAGGGGGAGTACAAGCAGGAGATGGGAGGGGATACAGAGAGGAGTGAGATTAGGGGGGGTACAAGCAGGAGATGGGAGGGGATACAGGGGGTGTGAGATTAGGGGGGTACAAGCAGGAGATGGGAGGGGATACAGAGAGGAGTGAGATTAGGGGGGGTACAAGCAGGAGATGGGAGGGGATACAGAGAGGAGTGAGATTAGGGGGGGTACAAGCAGGAGATGGGAGGGGGGATACAGAGAGGAGTGAGATTAGGGGGGGTACAAGCAGGAGATGGGAGGGGATACAGAGAGGAGTGAGATTAGGGGGGGTACAAGCAGGAGATGGGAGGGGATACAGAGAGGAGTGAGATTAGGGGGGGTACAAGCAGGAGATGGGAGGGGGGATACAGGGGGGAGTGACATTAGGGGGGGTACAAGCAGGAGATGGGAGGAGGAATTAGATTGGGGGGTATTGCAGAGAGGAGGGGTATGGGGAGGAAGGGACATTGGAACGTAATACAGGCAGGAGGGATGAGGTTAGGGGGATGGGTGCAGGTGGGGGAAGGGAAGAGTGAGATTTAGGGGTGTTCTGGGAGAAGGAGAGAGATTGTGGGGTGCTAGTAGAAATGAGATGGGGGGATACATGGAGGGGTGAGTGATGATGATCTGTACATCAGATCACTATAGTGAAATTCAGTCTGTCTCTCGTTTCTCTTGTTCCTTCTCTAGGACTCTCCTTTGATTATTATGACGGAGGTAAAGCCAAGGTAAGACTGAAAGTCTGTCACTGAGCCAAGTACACAGCCCTGTAATTACCGTGAGGCCTGTACAAGGTGGAGATCAGCGATTAGCTTCCACAGGAGATCTCATGTCACTGAGCCAGATCCCTAACACTCGGCTCCAACACGCTCAGAGCAAAGGCGGCCTAATTACACTTCAGCATCTCTGTATGACAGGCAGCGGAGACAGTTACCTACTGCTCAGTGTATCTCCTCCTACTGCTTCATATAACTCCTCCTACTGCTCATTGTAACCCTTCAATATAACTCCTCCTACTGCTCAGTGTATCTCCTCCTACTGCTTCATATAACTCCTCCTACTGCTTCATATAACTCCTCCTACTGCTCAGTGTATCTCCTCCTACTGCTTCATATAACTCCTCCTACTGCTTCATATAACTCCTCCTACTGCTCAGTGTATCTCCTACTGCTTCATATAACTCCTCCTACTGCTTCATATAACTCCTCCTACTGCTCAGTGTATCTCCTACTGCTTCATATAACTCCTCCTACTGCTTCATATAACTCCTCCTACTGCTCAGTGTATCTCCTCCTACTGCTTCATATAACTCCTCCTACTGATCAGTGTATCTCCTCCTACTGCTTCATATAACTCCTCCTACTGCTCAGTGTAACCCTTCAGTATAACTCCTCCTACTGCTCAGTGTATCTCCTCCTACTGCTTCATATAACTCCTCCTACTGCTCAGTGTAACCCTTCAATATAACTCCTCCTACTGCTTCATATAACTCCTCCTACTGCTTCATATAACTCCTCCTACTGCTCAGTGTATCTCCTACTGCTTCATATAACTCCTCCTACTGCTCAGTGTAACTCCTCCTACTGCTCAGTGTAACCCTTCAATATAACTCCTCCTACTGCTTCATATAACTCCTCCTACTGCTCAGTGTAACCCTTCAATATAACTCCTCCTACTTCATATAACTCCTCCTACTGCTCCATAGAACCCCCAATATAATAACTCCTACTGCTCCATAGAACTCCTCCTACTGCTCCATAGAACCCCCAGTATAACTCCTCCTACTGCTCCATAGAACTCCTCCTACTGCTCCATATAACCCCCAATATAACTCCTCCTACTGCTTCATATAACTCCTCCTACTGCTCCATATAACCCCCAATATAACTCCTCCTACTTCTTCATATAACTCCTCCTACTGCTTCATATAACCCCCAATATAACTCCTCCTACTGCTCCATATAACTCCTACTGCTCCATATAACCCCCAATATAACTCCTCCTACTGCTTCATATAACCCCCAATATAACTCCTCCTACTGCTTCATATAACTCCTCCTACTGCTCCATATAACCCCCAATATAACTCCTCCTACTTCTTCATATAACTCCTCCTACTGCTCCATATAACCCCCAATATAACTCCTCCTACTGCTTCATATAACCCCCAATATAACTCCTCCTACTGCTTCATATAACTCCTCCTACTGCTCCATATAACCAATATAACTCCTCCTACTGCTCCATATAACTCCTCAATAGAACTCCTACTGCTCCATATAACTCCTCCTACTGCTCCATATAACTCCTCCCATTACACTGTATAACCACTCAATATAACTCCTACTGCTCCTACCACTAGAACCCTTCCTACTGCTCTATATAACTCCTCCTACGACACAGTATGACCCTTTAATATAACTCCTCCTACTGCGCCATATAACTCCTCCCTATAATTCCTCCTGCTGCTCCATATAACTCCTCCTATTGTGCAATATAACTCCTCCCTGTAGCTCTTCCTATTGTACTATATACTCCTTCTTATAATCACCTATATACCATATAACTCGTACAATGAATGCCTTGTCTTGTTCCCTTAGTCCCATTCAAATCAATGGGATCATTGCCTTTGTTCCCATCTGACTCAGGTGCATGTTCTGCTTTGTGTGTTTGAGCAGTCCCTGTCCTATTGTGACAAGCTGTGCAGGTTTTCTCTGTCTGAGACTAGATCACTGTGTGAGCGGAGTATACCATCTCTCCTCCTAGCTGTCACTGAGATAAGAGTAGATGGGTTCCCGGGGGCAGTGGGTATACTGGTGCTACTTTTATTACCTTGTTTTCTCTCCCTGGCAGACCTCCCTCACACCAGATCAACAGTGTCATGCGATCCAGGGGGTGCCAACTTTGTTGGAAGTCTGTGGGTTCTCATACTATTACGGAGGGTTCCTGGTGGGGCCACAGTTCTCTATGAGCAAGTACCTGAAGCTGGTGAATGGGCAGCTGACAGATGTTGAGGGACAAAGACCCAACAGGTAAGTGCTCAGACCCCCAGACTGCCCCCTTTATTCCTCCATACCAGTGACTAATATCTCCTTTCCGTCTGCTCAGTATTCGGCCCGCTATGAAGCGCCTCTCCCTCGGACTCTTCTTCCTGGTCATATACACCATTTTTGGGCCGTACCTGCCTGATAGCTACTTCCTAACCGAAGAGTACGCGGTGAGAGGGAGTGGGTGGAGGCAGGCCGCATAGTGAATGTTTGCTAGTGGTGGGTGGAGCTGTGGCATGGATGAGAGGGGTTGGCTGTCTCTATGGGACCTGGTGCAGGACTGTCCAGTTATGCGCGCAGTGACCTCTGGAGGGGGGTGTACTGTAAGGCAGAGGAGTTTGGATGGGGAGGGCTAAACTGGGGCTGGATTAAGGTAGGGCTGCCTTTGTGTGTGTGTATACTGGGGGGTATTCTGTTGGGTGGGGCTGCCTGTGTATATTTACGGGGGTATTCTTTTGGGCAGGGCTGCCTGTGTGTGTTGGAGGGGCAACCTGTTGGATGGGGCTACATGTGTGTTTTGGGGTGTATTCTGTTGGACGGGGCTGCCTGTGTATGTTTGGGGGGGTGTATTTTATTGAACACATCTCCCATGTAGTGTGTATTCTGTTGGGAGGGGCTGCCTGTGTGGAGATGGGGTGTGTTCTGTTGGGTGGGGGCTGCCTGTGTGGAGATGGGGTGTGTTCTGTTGGGTGGGGGCTGCCTGTGTGGAGATGGGGTGTGTTCCGTTGCGTGGGGGCTGCCTGTGTGGAGATGGGGTGTGTTCCGTTGCGTGGGGGCTGCCTGTGTGGAGATGGGGTGTGTTCTGTTGGGTGGGGGCTGCCTGTGTGGAGACGGGGTGTGTTCTGTTGCGTGGGGGCTGCCTGTGTGGAGATGGGGTGTGTTCCGTTGGGTGGGGGCTGCCTGTGTGGAGATGGGGTGTGTTCCGTTGCGTGGGGGCTGCCTGTGTGGAGATGGGGTGTGTTCTGTTGGGTGGGGGCTGCCTGTGTGGAGATGGGGTGTGTTCCGTTGGGTGGGGGCTGCCTGTGTGGAGATGGGGTGTGTTCCGTTGGGTGGGGGCTGCCTGTGTGGAGATGGGGTGTGTTCCGTTGGGTGGGGGCTGCCTGTGTGGAGATGGGGTGTGTTCCGTTGGGTGCGGGCTGCCTGTGTGGAGATGGGGTGTGTTCCGTTGGGTGGGGGCTGCCTGTGTGGAGATGGGGTGTGTTCCGTTGCGTGGGGGCTGCGTGTGTGGAGACGGGGTGCGTTCTGTTGCGTGGGGGCTGCGTGTGTGGAGACGGGGTGTGTTCTGTTGGGTGTGGCTGCCTGTGTGGAGACGGGGTGTGTTCTGTTGGGTGTGGCTGCCTGTGTGGAGACAGGGTGTGTTCTGTTGGGTGTGGCTGCCTGTGTGGAGACGGGGTGTGTTCTGTTGGGTGGGGCTGCCTGTGTGGGGTGTATTCTGGTTGGGCGGGGCCACCTGGGTAGGGTGCATTCTGTTGGGCAGTGCTGCCTATGTGTGTATGGGGGGTATTTTGTTGGGTGGGGCTGCTTGTGTGTGTTGTGGGGTTGTATTTTGTTGGACGGGACACCTGTGTAGGGTGTATTCTGTTGGGCGGTGCTGCTTTTGTGTGCGTGCGTGTGTGTGTATTTTGTTGGGCAGGGCTGGCTGTGTGTGTGTGTGTGTGTGTGTTGGTATTTTATTGGGTGGGGACTCCTGTGTAGGCTGTATTCTGTTAGGCGGGGCTCTCTCTGTGTGTTGGGGGTGTGTGTTATGTTGGTGGGGCTGCCTGTGTGTGGTGGGGGTGTATTCTGTTGAGTGGGGCTGCCTGTGGGGGGGTGTTCTGTTGGGTGGGGCTGCCTGTGGGGGGGGTGTTCTGTTGAGTGGGGCTGCCAGTGGGGGGGTGTTCTGTTGGTGGGGCTGCCTGTGGGGGGGTGTTCTGTTGGGTGGGGCTGCCTGTGTGTCTGGGGAGGTCTGTAGTCTGTTGGGTGCGTGTGTGTTTGTGTGTGTGCGCGTGTGCGGGGTGGCTGTTGGGTTGGGGCTGCGCGCGCATGGGGATGTATTGTTTGGTGGGGCTGCCTGTATGTGTGGGAGTATATTGTGTTGGGAGGGATCCTTGTGTATAGGTGGAGTGTATCCTCTTCGGAGGGGCTCAGAATGGATAGTGCGCAGGAGGCTGAAGGTGGGGGAGATTACCTGGACATGGGTGGGGAAGCATTATGGGGCAGTAGCTGTCAGGAGGTGGGTGGGGCAGCTGCAGTGAGAAGTGGGTGGGGCAGAGGCTATTGGAAAGCGGTCAGCATGGTGCAGGCATGTCTGGGTAGGTGGAGCCGGACTGTGTGGGTTGTGTGACAGCATATTGGGGGCAGTTATGGGAGGGCAGCATTATTGGGGCAGGACTGTCAGGAAGTATGTTTCGCCAGTATGAAATATTAACACTTGTCTTTTCTTCCCTTTGCACTTTTACCCCTTCCAGAATCAGCCCTTCTGGTATCGATGTGTGTATATGACCATCTGGGGCAAAGTGACGCTCTATAAATATGTCACATGTTGGCTGGTCACGGTGAGTGACAGTGGAGTGGGTGAGGGAGCTGTCAATCTGATACCATCTCAAATGTATTTACCCTGTAAGGATCTGGCCTCTCCCTGATGTCTGTCCTAATACCAGATTCCTCTATTAAGTCTCAGTCTCTTTCCTCATTTTCCCCCTAGTGGTGACTGCTGGATTGTTTGTTTCTTGGTCACCTCCATTCTCCCACTTGGTGGTGGCTGCTGGAATGCCTGATATTCTTTATACCTGTAGGTGGTGGCTTCTGGAACATCAAATTTCCTCCCCTAGTGGTGGCTTCTGGAATGTCCTATTGTACAGCACTGCG
>CM074724.1:2941341-2988841 GCA_037306005.1 Rhinophrynus dorsalis | reverse complement strand
GTCTGTGGTTGCCAGACGAGCTCTTCAGGTCTGGTCTGCTGACACTGCTTCAAGAAAGCCTTGCTTTCCTTGCCTTTTCAAGTCATGTCATTTTTGGCGAGATCTTAAGGATCTGGTTAGTGCGGCCACGGGTGTAAAAATACCGTTTTGCCTTGGTCCCCAGGAAGAAAATGCCTCTCAAGCGTAATGGTTTTTTGTTCCTTCCAGACTGAGACACGTCCGGTGAACCAGGCAGTTCCCTCAGCTCTGTGTGCCTCATCGAAGCCCAAGGTCTCCTCCAAGCTAAGGCTTCCATGCCTCCTTCGGTGTGACTCGCTGAACCCAGGTCCCCACTCAGCTGTGGTGGTCGTCTGCATCACTACCACAGCGTCTGAGAGGATTCAGTGGCGGACCCGTGAGTTTACAAGTGGTGGCAGAAGGGTTCAGGGTCCCTTTTGTCTTCTTCCTCCTTTCGCTTTTTTCCCTCTCATACGCCCCAGGGTGCAGAGGAAACGTCGTCTGTTCAGTGGCGCTATTCAGGCCCTTCTGGACAAGGATGTTCTGGAGCCTGTTCCAGTTCAGGACAGAGAGGTATGAGTTTTACTCAAACCTCTTTGTGGTCTCCAAGAAGGACGGCGCTTGTCATCCCATTTTGGATTTGAAGGATCTCTATTCTTTTGTGATCTGGACTCATTATTACCAGGAGTCCCTAAGGACGATGATTGCTGCTATGTCCCCTGGGGAATTCCTTGCCTCTCTAGATCTTCAGGACCCGTATCTACACATCGCCATTCATCCAGAGAGCCATCAGTATCTCCGATTTGCCTGCGACCGAGAGCATTTTACAGTTTTCAGCTCTTCCCTTTGGTCTGTCTACAGCTCCTCAAGTCTTCAACTGTGTCCTGGGAGCTTTAGTATCCGTCCTCCATCGGGACAGCATCAGAGTTACTCCATACATGGTCGACCTGCTTCTGAAAACCCCTTCTGTGGAACTTCTCTATCAGCAGGTTCAGGACTGAATCATGCTCTCACCCATCACGGGTGGATCATCAACATGGACAAGTCAGATCTTGTCCCTTTCCAGCATCTGGTCTTCCTGGGCCTTCTCTTTGACACTCAGCAGAGCATGGTGGTTTCTCACAGACGAGGTGGCTCACCAGATCGCCCACAGGGTTTCTGCTGTTCTGGCTCACGATCCAGTTTCGGCCAAGAAGCTGCCCTGTCTAGGGAAATTCATCTCCACCATAGACGTGGTCCCATTTGCCATGGCTCACACCATGGAACGCCAGAGGGTTTGCGATTCAGGTGTCCAAGGGCAGGCAGACCTTCTGAAGATGTCAGTATCCCTCCCTCTTCATGTGGAACTGAGTTTGTCATGGTGGCTCGACCTCTCCAATCTGCTAAAGGGCAAGTCCTTCCTGGTATCCTTCTGGACCACGGTGACAACGGATGCCAGCCTCTCCGGCTGGAAAGTGGTCCTGAGTGGCCTCAGGGTCGGTGGTCTCTGGAGGAATCTCTCCTTCCCATCGTGTTGGAGCTTCGGACGATATTTCATGCCCTTCGTCATTGGACACCTCAGCTGTAAGACCCCCCAGTCCGGGTGCAGTACAACAACGCCGTGGCTTACATCAACAAGCAGGGTGGAACAAGAATTCTTGCAGCTTGGGATAGAGGTCAAGGCTATCTTGTCCTGGGCAGAAGAACACGTTCCTGCTATATCCGCAGTGCACATTGCTGGCGTAGACAACGTCATGGCAGACTCCCTCCATCGACATACAGTGGACAGCGGAGAGTGGGAACTGCATCCAGAGGTGTTCACCCTCATTGTTCAGAAGTCGGGGTCTTCCTTGCATCGACCTGATGGTGACAAGACACAACCAGGAGGTTCTGCTCTCGCTGTAGGGATCCACTAGTGGTGGTTGCCATGTCCATTTCTTGGTTACTTCCTGACCTACATCTTTCCTCCCCTCCCCATGTTGCACAGGGTGTTACGGAAATTGAGACTGGAGCACTGTCCAGTTATTCTGATCGCTCTGTACTGGCCCTCGACAGGGCTTGGTTTCCGGAACTTCTGGATCTGTCAGTGGCGAAGCATTCCAGCTTCCTTGCCTTCCGGATCTCTTCTACAGGGTTACCTGTGGAAGGAGGATGTTCATTTCGGCTAGCTTTGACGGCTTGGAAATTGAATCCTCAATATTGAAGAAGGGTCTTTCTTCTGGCGTGGTGACTACTATGCTCAGTGCCCGCAAACCTGTTTCTTCTAAGGCCTACCATTGTGCTGATAGGGACCTGTCTCAGGAATTTGATCTGCCTGTGGTCCTGGCTTTCTTGCAGGACGGTGTGGGCAAGGGCTTCAATTCAGTTCCCTCAAGATTGACTTCTGCTCTGTTTTCTTTCAGAGGTGCATTGCTATTCTTCCTGATGTCAAGGTTTCTTCCAGAGCGTTGCTCATACTCGTCCTGCTTTTAAGAATCCTGCTCCTCCGTGGGATCTTAACTTTGTTTTAGGGTCCTTCATCTCCCTCCCTTTGAGTCCTTGGCTACTATTCCTCTACGCCTGCTGATGTGGAAAATGGCTTTTCTTCTGGCGATCGTGTCTGTTCGCTGTGTCTTGGAGTTACATGCTCTGTCTTGTAGACTACCCTTTTTGGTGTTTCACAAAGACAAGGCGGTGCTTCGCACTTCTCAGGAGTTTCTCCCGAAGGTGGTCTCTGAGTTCCACATTAATCGGGAGATTGTGGTGCCGCTTCTGCCCTGACCCTACCTCTGACAAGGAGAGGGATCTCCACTTGTTAGATGTGGTGCGTTGTCTCAAGTTTTATGTACATCGCACTGAATCCATCAGACAATCTGATGCGCTGTTCATCATTCCTGAGGGCCCCAGGGCATGAAGACCTGTGTCCTGGTCAAGTCCACTATTCGTAAGGCTTACAAGCTGAGGAAGATGCCTGTTCCCTTTCTGGTAACTGCTTATTCTACTAGATCTATTGGGGGTTCTTGGGCTTACAAGAACCAGGCCTCAGCTGATCAGTTTTGCAAGGCTACCACCTGGTCGTCTGTGCACACCTTTTTGAAGCACTACCGTGTTGATGTCCTGGCATCGGCTGACGCCAGCTTGGGAGGAAAATCCTGGAGGCAGTCTTGCCTGTCTAGGATGTTCTTTTGGTTCTTGGTGCTTCTTCACTTTTGAGTCCTGTGGCTCTAGTTCAGTGTGCTATGGGGCGTTAACCCTGTTCAGTGTCGACACTTCATTGTTTTGTTGGGCCATCTCTGATGGTTCATATCTGCTCTGGTGACTTTCGGGCCTTGCGCCTAGTCTTTGCCTTACTTCCCGCCTCTGGGAAACTCAACGGTTGGACATCTCAAAGTTACCAGTAACCTATATTGGACGACAGAGAAAAGAGGATTTTAGTCTTACCTGTTAAAATCCTTTTAGTCCATACAGGTTACTGGTCTCCCACCCTGTTCAAGGGACCTTGCTTGGCTCTCTTGTGGCAGACTGTTGGGGGTCCTTCGGGGGTCATGCTCACAGGAGTCTTCCTTTACCTTCACCATCTAGTCAATTGTTCGTGTCTCAAATCTACTGGAGCTGATTGGCTAGCTGCAGCCAAGGAGGGAAGGTAGGCTCCACCCCCTGCATTTAATTCTACAATTGTTCCTGCCTGATTAAAGGGGCAGATCGCCTATCCAAAGTTACCAGTAACCTGTATGGACTAAGAGAAAAGGATTTAACCGGTAAGACTAAAATCCTCTTTTCTGTTGCAAACCCGGTACCTTATATAAAATATATTTTTCTGCACTGCTGGGGTGAGGTTTTATTCTAGCGCTCCCTGTGTGTTAGTGGCCCCAGAGAATTCTAGACTGCGTGTTTGGGGGGTAGAATTCTAGACTGCGTGTTTGGGGGGGGGGGGGGTTAGAATTCTAGACTGCGTGTTTGGTTGGGGTGGTAGAATTCTAGGACTGCGTGTATGGGGGTGGTAGAATTCTAAGAAAGACTGCTTGTGGGGGGGTAGAATTCTAGATCGTGTTGGGGGGGATGGAGAATTCTAGACTGCGTGTTTGGGGGGGGGTCGAATTCTAGACTGCGTGTATGGGGGTGTAGAATTCTAGACTGCTTGTGGGGGGGGTAGAATTCTAGACTGCGTGTTTGGGGGGTAGAATTCTAGACTGCGTGTATGGGGGTGGTAGAATTCTAGGACTGCTTGTGGGGGGGTAGAATTCTAGACTGCGTGTATGGGGGTGGTAGAATTCTAGACTGCTTGTGGGGGGGTAGAATTCTAGATTGTGTTGGGGGGGATGGAGAATTCTAGACTGCGTGTTTGGGGGGGGGGGACAGAATTCTAGACCTGCGTGATTGGGGGGGGGGGGCGCTTTACGAAAACGGACAAATGGGGGAAAAAAAAACCCAAAAAACATTGAGAACCACTCACTAGTCTGAGATGCATTATCTGACACACACATTATAAAGTACAAGTTAGACACTGCTGGCTGGTACAGCCGCGTGACAGATACCAACATTCCACACTGCGCTCCCTCTCACCTGCCCCATCCGCACACTTTTCCTTTCTCCCTCCTACTTGTGTATGTAGATGGAGAAAGGGGGTTCATAAGACACTTCTCTAACCCTTTGAGTGCCATAGTATAAGGGAGTGGCAGTGAGGGAGATCAGTGCGGAATATTGGTATTTGGGTGCAGGTGTGCCAACGTTCCTTCTAAATTACACAAACTGGCAGATATCTGGAACTATGAAGTTATATACAGAAATGGCTCCTGTAACACGTCTGTTATAAGGTGTTATGTGTTGTCTCTATTGGAAGGCGATATGCGTGTTGTCTCTATTGGGAGGAGATATGCGTGTTGTCGCTGATGGAAGGTGATATGCGTGTTGTCTCTATTGGGAGGAGATATGCGTGTTGTCGCTGATGGAAGGTGATATGCGTGTTGTCGCTGATGGAAGGTGATATGCGTGTTGTCGCTGATGGAAGGCGATACGCGTGTTGTTGCTGTTTTGAAGTGTTGTCCCTTGAGGTGCAATTAGTTTGCCTCAGATTATCTCTATTGTCTCTGTGCTTATAACTCAGTCTTCACTTTCTCTCCAGATATGTATTTAAGCGGCTCCGTTTTCTGGGCAGTAAAGCGATATCTCAGGGCGCCGCACTCTTTTTCCTGGCCATCTGGCATGGGCTGCATTCCGGATACCTTATCTGCTTCTCTCTGGAGTTCTCATCGTTATAGTGGAGAAGCAGGTAAGTGTGTGTGGGAGTGGGGGGGGATTGGATGGGGGGAGGATTGGATTTGGGTGGGGAATTGGATGGGGGGGATTGGATGTGGGGTAGGAACTGGGGGGGATTGGGGGTTGGATGGGGGTAAGGAATTGGGGGGGCTTGAAATGGGGGTAAGGAATTGGGGAGTGGGGGGATCCCTTTTTATATGTCCTATGGGTCTGAGCACTGTTAACCTTCTCATTGGTGTCTTACAGGCGATTGAGCTGGTGAGGGATAGTCCACTGCTCTCAAAGATCTGCTCTGTGCCTCTCCTACGCCCCTCCCCTGTACCTGATCCAGCAGTTTTTCCACTGGCTCTTCATGGGATACCCACTGGTGCCATTCTGCCTTTTCACCTGGGATAAGTGGCTCAAAGTGCGTTGGTGAATTTCCTGGCGCTCTCCCCCCTCTCCCCCCCCTTTACCCCCCTCTCCTCTTTCCCTCTCCCCTCCTCCCTCACAGTTATTAGAAGTGAAATTCACTAGTGTGAGTGCTGAACCGAGCCGCTTTATACAGAGGTGTTTGGGTGCCTTGAGGCGCCTGTGTGGCTTTTGGAGGTGTGATGCTCTGGCTCGGTTTGTGGGGTTGGGTTGTGTATGTGGGGGTTTTGGTTCATACGTGTTCTGACGTTTTTGTTCTAATGTTCTCCATCTGTCTCTGTCCTTCTGTCTTTCCTCCCAGGTCTACATGTCGGTCTATTTTATAGGCCACGTTGTATTCTTCCTCCTGCTCTTTGCACTGCCTTATCTGCACGCACTCCTGGTGCCACGGAAAGACAAGCTGCACAAATCTCAATGACGTGTGCTCCAGTGAGTGAGCGTCTGGGGTGCTCCAGTGAGTGTGAGTATTGCATCCCCCCGGTGGCCAGGATGACCTCTTCCTAACAAACCCACCTTTCCCTTTTCAGTTGTAGGATGGCTCCCCATCCTCACTTATGGGACTTCCCCCCCCCCCCCCCCCACACACACACACTTACGGGACTCTTCTCCCCCACACACACACACACACACTTACAGAGCTCTTCTCCTGCCCCCCCCCCCACACACACACACTCTTAGGGGACTTCTCCCCCCTCCCCCCCCCACACACACTTACAGAGCTCTTCTCCTGCCCCCCCCACACACACACACTCTTTCTCCCCCCCCACACACACACACTTATGGGACTCTTCCCCCCCCCCCCACACACACACACACACTTACGTGACTCTTCTCCTCCTTCCCCTCCCCCCACTTACGGGACTCTTGCCCCCCCCCCCCCCCACACACACACACACACACACACACTTATGGGACTCTTATTGTGTCCTCCACTGGCTGGACAATGCTCTCTCCCCTTCTTCCATTTCCAGCATGGCGCAGTCTCCGAACCCCACTTTAATTTGCCCTCTCTCACTTCTCTGTCTTCTCTGTAGGTTATTACTGCCTCACTCACACACCTTCCATCTGTCTCCTCTGTAGGATATTACTGCCTCACTCGCACACCTTCTATCTGTCTCCTCTGTAGGATATTACTGCCTCACTCGCACACCTTCCATCTGTCTCCTCTGTAGGATATTACTGCCTCACTCGCACACCTTCTATCTGTCTCCTCTGTAGGATATTACTGCCTCACTCGCACACCTTCCATCTGTCTCCTCTGTAGGTTATTACCGCCTCACTCGCACACCTTCTATCTGTCTCCTCTGTAGGATATTACTGCCTCACTCGCACACCTTCCATCTGTCTCCTCTGTAGGTTATTACCGCCTCACTCGCACACATCTGTCTCCTCTGTAGGATATTACTGCCTCACTCGTACACCTTCCATCTGTCTCCTCTGTAGGATATTACTGCCTCACTCGCACACTTCTATCTGTCTCCTCTGTAGGATATTACTGCTCACTCGCACACCTTCTATCTGTCTCCTCTGTAGGATATTACTGCCTCACTCGCACACCTTCCATCTGTCTCCTCTGTAGGATATTACTGCCTCACTCGCACACTTCTATCTGTCTCCTCTGTAGGATATTACTGCCTCACTCGCACACCTTCTATCTGTCTCCTCTGTAGGATATTACCGACTCACTCGCACACCTTCTATCTGTCTCCTCTGTAGGATATTACTGCCCTCACTCGCACACCTTCCATCTGTCTCCTGTTCTATCTGGTCTCCTCTGTAGAATATTACTTCCTCACTCGCACACCTTCCATCTGTCTCTTCTGTAGGTTATTACTGCCTCACTCACACACCTTCCATCTGTCTCCTCTGTAGGATATTACCGACTCACTCGCACACCTTCCATCTGTCTCCTCTGTAGGATATTACTGCCTCACTCGCACACCTTCCATCTGTCTCCTCTGTAGGATATTACTGCCTCACTCGCATTACCCTTCCATCTGTCTCCTCTGTAGGATATTACTGCCTCACTCGCATACCTTCCATCTGTCTCTCTGTAGGATATTACTGCCTCACTCGCACACCTTCCACTGTCTCCTCTGTAGGATATTACTGCCTCACTCACACACCTTCTCTCTCTGTCCCCCAGATTGTGCAGCACTCTGTGCCCTCACTCGCCCATAACTTCCATCTGTCTCCTCTGTAGGATATTACTGCCTCACTCGCACACCTTCCATCTGTCTCCTCTGTAGGATATTATGCCTCACTCGCAACACCTTCATCTGTCTCCTCTGTAGGATATTACTGCCTCACTCGCACACCCTTTCTATCTGTCTCCTCTGTAGGATTACTGCCTCACTCGCACACCTTCTATCTGTCTCCTCTGTAGGATATTACCGACTCACTCGCACACCTTCTATCTGTCTCTCTGTAGGATATTACTGCACTCACTCGCACACCTTCCTCTGTCTCCTGTTCTATCTCTCTCCTCTGTAGAATATTACTTCCTCACTCGCACACCTTCCATCTGTCTCTTCTGTAGGTTATTACTGCCTCACTCAACAACCTTCCATCTGTCTCCTCTGTAGGATATTACCGACTCACTCGCACACCTTCCATCTGTCTCCTCTGTAGGATATTACTGCCTCACTCGCACACCTTCCATCTGTCTCCTCTGTAGGATATACTTGCCTCACTCGCATACCTTCCATCTGTATCCTCTGTAGGATATTACTGCCTCACTCGCAACACTTCCATCTGTCTCTCCTCTGTAGGATATTACTGCCTCACTCACACACCTTCTCTCTCTGTCCCAGATTGTGCAGCACTCTGTGCCCTCACTCGCATAACTTCTCCATCTGTCTCCTCTGTAGGATATTACTGCCTCACTCGCACACCTTCCATCTGTCTCCTCTGTAGGATATTACCGACTCACTCGCACACCTTCCATCTGTCTCCTCTGTAGGATATTACCGACTCACTCGCACACCTTCTCTCTGTCTCCTCTGTAGGATATTACCGACTCACTCGCACACCTTCTCTCTGTCTCCTCTGTAGGATATTACCGACTCCACTCGCACACCTTCTCTCTGTCTCCCTTTGTCAGGGTTATTACTGCCTCACTCGCACACCTTCTATCTGTCTCCTGTTCTATCTGTCTCCTCTGTAGAATATTACTGCCTCACTCGCACACCTTCCATCTGTCTCTTCTGTAGGTTATTACTGCCTCACTCGCACACCTTCTATCTGTTCCTCTGTAGGTTATTACTGCCTCACTCGCACACCTTCTATCTGTCTCCTCTGTAGGATATTACTGCCTCACTCGCACACCTTCTATCTGTCTCCTGTTCTATCTGTCTCCTCTGTAGGATATTACTGCCTCACTCGCACACCTTCCATCTGTCTCCTCTGTAGGTATTACTGCCTCACTCGCATACCTTCCATCTGTCTCCTCTGTAGGATATTACCGCCTCACTCGCACACCTTCTATCTGTCTCCTCTGTAGGTTATTACTGCCTCACTCGCATACCTTCTATCTGTCTCCTCTGTAGGTTATTACTGCCTCACTCGCACACCTTCTATCTGTCTCCTCTGTAGGTTATTACCGCCTCACTCGCACACCTTCCATCTGTCTCCTCTGTAGGTTATTACTGCCTCACTCGCACACCTTCTATCTGTCTCCTGTTGTATCTGTCTCCTCTGTAGGTTATTACTGCCTCACTCACACACCTTCCATCTGTCTCCTCTGTAGGATATTACGGACTCACTCGCACACCTTCCATCTGTCTCCTCTGTAGGATATTACTGCCTCACTCGCACACCTTCCATCTGTCTCCTCTGTAGGATATTACTGCCTCACTCGCACACCTTCCATCTGTCTCCTCTGTAGGATATTACTGCCTCACTCGCATACCTTCCATCTGTCTCCTCTGTAGGATATTACTGCCTCACTCGCACACCTTCCATCTGTCTCCTCTGTAGGATATTACTGCCTCACTCGCACACCTTCCATCTGTCTCCTCTGTAGGATATTACCGACTCACTCGCACACCTTCCATCTGTCTCCTCTGTAGGATATTACCGACTCACTTGCATACCTTCCATCTGTCTCCTCTGTAGGATATTACTGCCTCACTCGCACACCTTCCATCTGTCTCCTCTGTAGGATATTACTGCCTCACTCGCACACCTTCCATCTGTCTCCTCTGTAGGATATTACCGACTCACTCGCACACCTTCCATCTGTCTCCTCTGTAGGATATTACCGACTCACTCGCACACCTTCCATCTGTCTCCTCTGTAGGATATTACCGCCTCACTCACACACCTTCCATCTGTCTCCTCTGTAGGATATTACTGCCTCACTCACTCACCTTCTCTCTCTGTCCCCAGATTGTGCAGCACTCTGTGCCCTGCAGGTGACACTCCGCACATCTCTGCTGTCATCCCGAGGGCAGCGCAGTCCGTGCTGGATTGGGTTTAACATGAAGGACTCTGGAAAGGACTGATGACACTGCCAGGAATGATGCAAATTCATACAAACTAATGTTTTTTTAATTACCGTTGCCGATAACCCTGAGGGATATTTGGATGCACCCCGTTTTATAGACTTTTCTACCGTCTGGGGCTTTTCCTGGACCTTCTACTTGAACTTTTTAGATTTGTGAAGACACTGTGGCTGTCCATGGAGTGTGAGCACTCACTTAGGGCTTCCTCCACTCCCACATGCGCTGACTGATGACATCATACGATGGGGGGGTATCTTGGTTTTGTTTCTAAGGGCAGCTAATGAGATGGGTTCATGGGTTCAGCCTTCCTGCTGCTAAGCTGGAGCCGCAGCCCTGAGTGTAAGTGTGACTAATTCTAATTGCCTACAAATCAGAATGTATATTAATGACCTCACCATGCTGCGGGCCACTCTGGCATCAGTGAGGTTAACTCTGATCAGACACCCCCAGCAATTGTATGGTAATGGAATGTTCCAGTGGAATGTGTGCCTATATTCATGACAATGGTTTGGTCCAATCAGAGCTCCTCAAATAATAATTTTAGGATAGTGCACACTAATGCGGTTATGTACACCAAGTTGGGGCCACAGACATGTCCTGCCTCTAGGCGGCGCTGCCAGCTCACCACATGTACTAGAGTTGCAATAAAGCGCTCTGCCAAGTCAGCCGTCTAGTGCCATCTGTCCTCTTATCAGATTGGTGGAGAGAGTCCCACGTGTACCGCGGTCACTCGCTGTCTGGGTCTTTACTCGCTGGGATTTACTGTTTCGCTAAAGATCTATTCACTAAGCTAAAGAGGGGATTCTGGCACAAACCACCTGACCCACGGGGGGGAATCAATATTTAACAGTTTATTTAACACTGTGAGTGCCAAAGAGCACTCAAATGGTTAAATGGGGATTTTAACCCCTTGAATGCTAGAGAACCTCCTGCTCATTGCAAAACAATGCCCTGTATGTACCGGCATTCAACGGGTGAACAGCCCCATTTCAGTCTATGGAAAGATGTCATTGTGCCGTATGGTGCAGTTATTTTGTGTCAGAATTGCTCCTCCCCTTTTGTGTGGTTTGGTCCATGCTGTAGTTCTTATTAAACCTATTGTGGTTCCCCCCCCCCCCTTTTTTTCTGGTCTTTAACCCTTTGAGTTCCAGAGGCATAGACAATGCATTGGCGAACCCTCTGGCATTCAAGGTTAACAGGTTAGTGACCATGAACCGACCTCTCTTATTTCTTGTGTAATAAGCACAAGAGCGTCCTTAATAAACGTGTGGTGGAGACTGCGGCCTCATCACGCAGGGACCCTTCTGCTTCTACAGAAAAGAAAAGGGGAGAACAAACCAGGGGTGCCCCTGTGTATATCCGTCTCTTTTGAGGCTTGCCCACCACCATACACCGCAGGGTGTGAGCTCACAAAATACTTGTGTTGGAGACTCCATAGGCCGGGACCAACAATATCAAGCAGCTGGAGGTTTATAGCTACCTCCAGGCACAGTATTCATCTCCAGTTTAGGAATGATGTGTTGGGCTGCTTCCTCCACAAATCACGCTCTCCCGCAGCGGAAAAATGATCAGCTAATCGAAAAAAGATGAGATGAAAGTGCCACAATAGTGTCTCACGATTTGACAATAAAAGTAGGAAACGCACTCACATTATATATTGGTCAGGAAATCAGTCATCTGTCAACAAAACATACAGAGAATATAACTTCACTCCGTTCAGGCGACTCGCAGTATCTCCGAGATATTTCACGATCTTCAAATAGACCACGTGGAGGCTTTGCCTGTAAAAATGTATTAAAATAAACATTATTAGATTATAAGAAGGGTCAAACACCAACGCGTTTCACTTTGCAAAGCCGCTTTCTCAAAGCAAGCAGGCCTGTTTAAAAAAAAAAAATATATTTTTAAAACAGGCTTGCTCTCTTTGAGAAAGTGGCTTTGCAGCTGTGAAACGCGTTGGTGTTTGATCCTTATCATCATCCATTAATTATTTTAATACATTTTTACAAGTAGACCCTCCATCTGGTCTATTTGAAGATCGTGTAATATCTCTGATACCGCGAGTCACCTGAACAGAGGCAGGTTATATTCTCCGTATGTTTTGTTGTCAGATGATATTGATTTCAGAGTCCTGACCAATATATAATGTGAGTGCATTTCCTACTTTTACTGTCAAACTGCGTGAGACTTTATTTCACTGTTGTGGCACTTTCCTCTCCTCTTTTTTTTCAATTCTCTGATCCCCTGTGCTTCTGTACACTTCCACCAGGGGGCAGACAGACTGCTCCTGCACTATAACTCCCATCATCCTCAGCCTTTTTGTCCTGGCTGGATTTGTATCTCGGGGGTAGCAGCTGGAGGGGTGCTGGTTGTGTACAGATGGGGGGGGGGTACTTCGTGCATCTTGTAATCGGAGCTGTTGGAACACGTACTGGGTCCGATTTTAATAAGATTGGAAGAGACCAATTGCACGGGGGGGGACACAACTCTTTGGTTTAGATTGAGATTTTCTCTCTCCTGAATGATAGGGAATGTGATAGAAGCCTCTGTCATGCAGTGGTTAAAGGCTCTATTTAAACCAAAGGGAATGCCCCCCACCCACATGGTGCAGATGGCTTATTCTAGTTCATGGGGGTCTTTGTTTTTATGCATAAAGTGGAACAGTTCTATAGACTGGGTGGGGGGGATGAAAATTCCCACTGACCTATTTAAAAGGACCTGTGTAACACATTGAACTCAGAAGCACTGTAATGCCACCTGCTGGAGACCTCTACCATTCATGGGGGTAAAGGACCCTTATTAATTACTGGGAAGTTTTATTTACATCATGTGTTGCCAGTGGTTTAACCCAGAAGGACTCCACCTTGTGTTTATATACACGTGGGCCACAGCAACAAGCCACAGCCTGCCGCAAAACACACGTCACTACTACTATTATAATGCTAATACTGCTACTATCAAAACCATTACTACTACTATAGTACTAATACTGCTACTATCAAAACCATTACTACTATAGTACTACTACTATAGTACTAATACTGCTACTATCAAAACCATTGCTATTACTGCAACTACTGTATTACTAATACTGCTCCTACCAAAACCATTGCTACTGCTATTACTACAACTACTATATTACTAATACTGCTACTATCAAAACCATTACTACTGCTATTACTACTACAACATTATCCTAATACTGCTACTATCAAAACCATTATTACTACTACATCTACTATATTACTAATACTGCTACTACCAAACCCATTACTACTACTACTACTACTACTACAACTACTGTATTACTAATACTGCTCCTACCAAACCCATTACTACTACAACTACTAAAAGGACTATTACTAAAACTACTCTCTCTCCTCTGTCATCGTGCCTTAGTGAGTGGTGTAGTAGACGGCTGTGCAGGTATCATGCTGTCACACACCGCCCCCGGATCTGGTATCGGCAGGGACAGTCTCCTGTCACCCACTAGACAAGGGGCGCTTAGCCGATGGCCCAACCCGCTCTCCCCGTCACAATACAGTTACGCTTTATGGTGGTAATTCAGGGGGAGCTGGACAGGACCTGTAATTATTCCTATTGACTCTATAACTCCATCAGTGTCAGGGAGGTCTGTGACACACTGAATCCTCTCCAGCACTGAAGGGGTTAAGCCTCATTCATATGAACAGGCTTTTATCTGCTCCGCTATGGGTGTTGGATTTCTCCCAAACTCCTCCTCATACGGCCCTCCGTCTGTAACATAGAAACACGAGAAAAACCTCCTAACCCTCAGCTATCCAGAGATGTCTGCAACACATTGCGTAACACTGCTGGAGACCACTAGCATCCAAGGGGTTAAATAATCACCCCTAAAGTAGGTATTTAAAGGGATAGTAATATCCAATAATAAGTTTATTTTGTACTGTAAATTAAAAAAAATGTAGGATAGTATAGATACCTCTAAAGTCTCCCCCCCCGTCCTGACGTCACATGTAAAGCTGACAGCAGGAGATTCGAGCCGAAATCTCGTCATTTATAGACCGTTCCAGTGAAGTAGTTCTTTTTAAAGTGCAAAACCAGGCACACTTTGTAGACCTTTGTAATTATTTTCCAGTATCGCTATTTCAGCTGGCGTCAGGGGGGGAGACTGTGAATATGTCTCAAACAGTAAAGGTTTTATACTCCACATAATTTGTTTTTAATCTACAATACCACATAAACTTATTATTAGACATTAGTGTCCCTTTAAGCTGGTAGAATAGCGACTGTGTTATTATCATGAATTATTGAGGGGAATATGCTCTGGAGAGGGCATGGCACTGGTCACACCCACAAGTCAGAATATGGGTGTGGCCAGCACAACTGAGGCTCCTCCCCTCAGAAGCTGGAGCGTTTGGTAGTTGCCTGTTGGGAAACGCTCCCCTGGTCTGGGTGAAGAGGGCATTTCCCTGGCACTCAGATTGGCACAGCTTGAAGTTCATGCACAAACAGCTGGTTCCATGTGTTTCCTGTTACTGATACCAACGGGCACATCAGTTATTATTATTCTTTATATACCGCCAACTAATTCCGCAGCGCAGTATCCTAAAACTGACCAGTTCAATGGGGGTTACTGACCGTACTAAGGAGTAAACTGGGCCGTCACCTTAAAACAACTTGTATAAAACCATTGGGCAGTCTTCCCTGTGCGTTATGTATTACAGTTCATTACAACCTCATTAACGTATTTCTCTGTTTTGTGCTCTGGCATGTCCAGCAAAAGTGATTTCTCTAGTGTCACTGTGAGATCCAGGGACCATGGGGTTAATCAGCGTAGCTATATGAGGCGGGGCACTCTAAATAGAACTCCTCCCACCTCCCATCTGCTAACCCCTCCCTCTGCCTATCTACGTTCAGTTTTTTTTTTGTTTTTTTTTTAACAGTGTCCTTCAAGGAGGTCAGGGAAACGTCTTCTGAGAGACTTTTATTTACTTGGTTTGTTTATTAACCCCTTAACGACCCATGACAGTCATGGAATTTTCGGACTCCCCCCGCGGCTGCACGCCGTTCAAGGAGTCCGGAAGCGGATGGAGCAAAAAAAAAAAAAAAAAAGCTTTGTGGTCCTTAACTGACCGCACCGGTCGTAAGGGGTTAATCACTAGTTGAACAGCCCACGTACATGGACCACAGTGCCAGGCAGCAACGGCCGCGGTGCAGTAGAGAAGACACCGATCTGAATTCAGAGCGCCCCGCTCTGTTAACAGCTGCGGCGCGGGCAGTCTGTACTGCGCATGACTGCAGCTTGCGTATCCGTCTGTACTGTGAATGACAACTTCTGACAAACATACATTAGTGAATTATTATATAGGATTTTACCTTTCTCCATAAAACTTCTGAGGGTGTCACTGTGTGAGGAGATTCCTTATTTAACTCTTTGTTACCCAGCTTTCTTCCATGGGGATAACGTACTCACAGAGGCCTGAATTTAGCGTTTGTCTGAGAGACCAAAGCTTTATAGTCAGTAGGCGGGGCATACACAGGTTTTATTTATGCGTAATTATTCACTCTTTTATTTCAGCGCTATTACGCTTTAATTATTTTATTTACTTTAAAAAAAAAAAAAAAAATCTAGTGTCCTTGAAGGATGCAGGGACCATGGGGTTAAGCAGTGTGCCTATAGGAGGCGGGGCACTCTAAACACAAACTCCTCCCACTTTGTAGCTGCTAACCCCTCCCCCCTGCACAGCTAACATCCGTTTTTTAGTGTGTCCTGAAAGGAGGTTCGGGGTAAATTCCCTCCCGAAGAGATCTGCATTATTTAGTTCTTTTTATTATTTTACCTTTTTCCCAAATCTTTTGAGGGCCGTCACTGTGTGCGGAGATACCTTATTTAACTCTTTGTTACCCAGCTTCCTTCCATTGGGATAGATTACACTCTAAATCATAGAGACAGAACTCTGCTTTTGTCTGTTATGGGGGCGGGAGAAGCGACGTAGTTAGGGGATTTTCGTGGGGCACATGCAGGTTTGTTTTCATATTTTTCTTTCATCGTTTGGTTAGAATTATCCTACAATATAATTTACTAGGATGGGACGCTCCCTGTGTGCATAACGCACATGCGCAGTAGAGACAGCCCAAACAATGTATTCACGCGCAGTAGAGACTGCCCAAACAATGTAGTCATGCAGAGATTGCCCGAACGCACCGGCCCCCAGTCCAAGGTACAGCCGATCTGGAGCAGAGTGCCCCAAACGGCCCGTTCCCGACCCCAGGGCAGCAGCCTGGCCCGTGCACTCGGGCCTTCAATACTAGTAGAAAAACTAAATTTGTGTTTATTAACCCCTTAACGACCCTTGACGTACCAGGACCGTCAAGGGTAAATTTCCTTTAAGGACCAGTGACGGTCCTGGTACGTCAAGAGTTAAATGGTAGCAGCGCGCCGCCGTGCACGCTGCTACCATTCAATCCAGGCTGAGACTGAGCGGTCCAGTACCGGACCGTTCAGTCTCAGCCTCGGTCGGTTGTGCCAGGTCATGTGATCGCTGCGTCAGCGATCACATGTACCGGCATTCTAAAACAATGAATGAGGCAGAGCTACTTACTGCCTCTAGTGTCTCCTCTCTGCCAATGCATCCCTTACATAAAAGTAAGGGACACAGAAGCAGGGAGGAGACACCTAGTGGAAATAAAAAAATACAGCAGCTGGGGGTGTTAACCCCTTCACTGCTGGTGCAGGAGGATGGCTAAATGCAGGTCAATTTCTGACCTGCTAAATACACTTGTTTTTATTTAAAAAAAAAAAAAAAATCTCAAGAAACAAAATTGGAAGTGTGATTGTTGTTGTGCTATGTAATACACTTACACACACACCGCCAAATGTAATGAACAAAAAAGTGGGAAAATAGTGTGGGGAAAAAGGGACATGGGGATTTTCACCCGGGGGGGGACAGTGGCCACTTTAAACTGCACATTTTGTAGGTATGACTGACCGGTCATACCTTTCACGCAGTCTCCATAAAAATGTAACCCTTTGCGCCCAATTGATCCCAAGAGAAAAAACAAAAATGGTGGGTTTTTTATATTTTTTTTTTTACCTTTTTCTTTAATTTTAATAAAGTAGATGGTGGGTTATCCATATAAGTAGGGTATCATAGGAAAGCCCTATTTGTTTGTAAAAAAAAACAGTATATCATTTATGGGGGTGGAATAAAAGCCTAAGAGGGAAAACACTGTTGAACAAAAACATAGTCAAAAAGGTCAGAATTGCTCCGGTCCTCTGATTTTCCCGGTCCTTAAGGGGTTAAGCTTCAGTGTAAAGGGATAGTAATACTTTCTTTATACAAACTTCAATATAGGTCTTCTTAAAAAATAAATTAAATGATCTGTCATGTATTCATCACTTGATTAGTTTTAATGTAATATCTTTGTAAAGTCCCCCCCTCCTGTCTCTCTTATCCACGTCAGCGCTCTAGCTGACAGACTTGTATTCTGGTATACAAAGGGAATCTTCATGAGAACGGTCTGGTTTGAGGCGGGCGCACTTTGTAGACTGTATACAAAGGGAATCTTCATGAGAACGGTCTGGTTTGAGGCGGGTGCACTTTGTAGACTGTATACGAAGGGAATCTTCATGAGAACGGTCTGGTTTGAGGCGGGCGCACTTTGTAGACTGTATACAAAGGGAATCTTCATGAGAACGGTCTGGTTTGAGGCGGGCGCACTTTGTAGACTGTATACAAAGGGAATCTTCATGAGAACGGTCTGGTTTGAGGCGGGCGCACTTTGTAGACTGTATACGAAGGGAATCTTCATGAGAACGGTCTGGTTTGAGGCGGGCGCACTTTGTAGACTGTATACAAAGGGAATCTTCATGAGAACGGTCTGGTTTGAGGCGGGCGCACTTTGTAGACTGTATACGAAGGGAATCTTCATGAGAACGGTCTGGTTTGAGGCGGGCGCACTTTGTAGACTGTATACGAAGAGAATCTTCATGAGAACGGTCTGGTCTGAGGTGGGCGCACTTTGTAGACTGTATACGAAGAGAATCTTCATGAGAACGGTCTGGTCTGAGGCGGGCGCACTTTGTAGACTGTATACGAAGGGAATCTTCATGAGAACGGTCTGGTCTGAGGCGGGCGCACTTTGTAGACTGTATACGAAGGGAATCTTCATGAGAACGGTCTGGTTTGAGGCGGGCGCACTTTGTAGACTGTATACGAAGGGAATCTTCATGAGAACGGTCTGGTCTGAGGTGGGCGCACTTTGTAGACTGTATACAAAGAGAATCTTCATGAGAACGGTCTGGTTTGAGACAGGCGCACTTTGTAGACTGTATACGAAGGGAATCTTCATGAGAACGGTCTGGTTTGAGGCGGGCGCACTTTGTAGACTGTATACGAAGAGAATCTTCATGAGAACGGTCTGGTCTGAGACAGGCGCACTTTGTAGACTGTTCTCATGAAGATTCTCTTTGTATACAATATTATTTCGGCTCTCCAGACGAGCCTTCCGGTTCCGGGACCAGAATACAAGTCTGTGAGCTAGAGTGCTGATGTGGATAAAAGAGGCGGGAGGTGGGGGAAATATACAACGCTAGAATATCAAAACTAATCAAGTTATGAATAAATGACAGATCATTTGATTTATTTTTTTAAGAAGCACTATATTAAAGTTTGTATAAAGAAAGTATTACTATCCCTTTAACTTAGTAATACATTGTAATTATTTCTAAACTTGCAACTAAATTTACCTCTGAGCGTGGTGCTTTTCCACACAGAGCCCTATGCATTCGGAGACATTGCTGGTTTCTTCCTCCACCATTAAACTTAGCTCTTCATTGATCGCACACTAGTTTCCTCATCGAGCGACGGCCATCTTCTCAGCAGCTCCGGAGGTTTTCCTGCTCGCAGTGTCTCTACAACTTAGAGTAACAACCTTAAAGGGATAGTAATACTTCGTTTTATCTTTATTTTATTTTGTAGGCATTAAAAAAAAACAAAAAACATGAAGAACGATATAAGTCTTATCTCTCAAACCTTTATGTTTTGAGAGATATTCACAAGCAAAGTTTCCCCTCCCGCCCCTTTTACCTAGTGTAATCCATCTCTTCTCAGATGTGGAATCCAGTCCATAGACCAGACAGATAACAGCAGGGAACAATCTTCTTCCTATGAGAACAATGAAAGCCCTACCCCCCTTGACAAGCTTTTCCCTTATCTTAATTGAAGATTGTCCCTCTCTGCAGTCTACCTGGACACCTCCCTTCTGATCTGGCTGAACGGGGGGGGGGGATACTTTGTGAATATCTCTTAAACCATAAAGGTTTGAGAGATAAGACTTATATCGTTCTTCATGTTTTGTTAATGCCTACAAAATAAAATAAAGATAAAACAAAGTATTGCTATCCCTTTAAAGACAACTAGCCTGTCATGTTATATTGTTCCACAGGAGCAAGGCACTCATTCATTTGGTGTAGTTTAGAGCTTTTGTCCATACACATGGCTGACTCCAGAGGAGCAGCATTAATAACCCCTTCACTGCCAGCTCCTTTGGTGCCAGGGCCTGTTTCTGTACTGGGGGGTTGGTAAGGAATTCAGTCTGCCCTTTATTATTAGAGCAGCGGTCTTCTTCAGTGGTGCACTATATGTTATGTTGTTGGACTACAAGTGTCTATTTAGACTAAGTACCTTTAAGACACTGACTTATTCACTGTGATTTATTCTAGGGCGTTGAATTTTCTCAGTCAGGACTTACTGCTAACATTGAGATTTACATTATTCACTTCTTATTACCAATATGGCAGACAAGGAGAAGAAAACTAAGAACAATAAAAGTCATATTTCTACAAGTGAACAGTGCAATGACAAAATTACAAATAATTTGTCTCTAAGCTAATTGTACAGACGTAGGGGCTACCAGGGCTTCCACATCTATTGATGCTTTCCCTATGATTGAACTGGAGTGTGTCACATCCTCACCTGGTTCAGTTGCAAAACTAGAGAGGATTTTGCACAAATGGAGCACAGAAGCATTATTTTGACACCACATAAAGACCTAGATCAAAAAAAGCATAAAAAACTCTTTTCACTCTCAGATTCTTCTGATGAAGAAGGTGAATTGGTCAGTGACTCCTCTGAGCGCTCCTCATCTTTTGAAGAGGACTCCAAATTTGATGATTCAGATTTGGAATCGATTGACTCCTTAATTAAAGCTATACTGGATATTTTGGAGTTTTCTGATACCCAAGCCTCTAAGTTCTCTACCAAGTCTTTTTAAAGGGAAAATGAAATCTTTGGTTATGTGCCCATGAAGAACTTGATCAAATAGTCATGGACGAGTGGGAAACCCACAGATAAATCTGTGGTGATTTGTAAAAAAAATGTCAGAGATCTATCCCTTTTCTAAATCCAAAATTGAAATTTATTCAGGACGCCAGCAGCTGACCCTACTAAACACCACTATCCCTGTTCCATCTGCAACAGCACTTAGAGATTCTGTGATAGAAAAGATGATTCCTTGAACATGTTCTCTGGTTTAGGAGCAATCATCAGAGCTTTCTTTGCATCAGCCTGGGCATGCAGAGCTGCTGAATCCTGACAAGCTCAAATTATTCAAGCTTTACAGGATAATACTCCTCATTAGGATATATTCCCTCTCATAGGCTACCTCCAAGAGTCAACCTCTTATACTGGGGAAGCTGCCTTGGAGATGACTAAATAGGCATATAGCTGTTCAATCTCTTTTGTCACAGCACACCGTGCCTTATGGTTAATACAAATTGGAATGCAGACTCTGCTTTCAAAAGATCTTTCATTTCATTACCCTTCAAAGTTTTCTGTCTTTTTGAGTCCGAGTTAGACAAAACCATCAGCCATATCACTGGAGGTAAAAGTACCTTTCTGCCTCAAAGTAAACCTAAGAGGTTTGACAAGAAGAGGTCTTTTGCTTACAGAGGCAATCCATCCTCCAGACAGTCTTCTAATCAGTCTTGAGCTTCCGTTCGTTTTCACAAAAACCAGGCTTCCTGTACACAAAAGAAGTCTGTGTCCAAGGCATCAGATTCCAAACCCTCTACAGCATGGGTGCGGGAAGATGCCACTAATTCATCAATGGAGGATGTAAATTTCAGAGGAGTGGGCTCTACAACGCATTCAAGAAAGGTACAGAATGTCTTTTACAAGTCTTCCACCTTGCAGGTTTTTCATGTCCAGGGTACCAAAAGAAGAAGTTACACGATGCCTTTCTTCAGGCTATCCGTTAAATCCTAGACAATGGGGTATTAGTTCCAGTACGAAAACACCAGAAATTCAAAGGCGCTTATTCCAATCTTTTTATGGTAGCCAAAACAGGAGGATTCCATCCTATTCTGTATATGAAAAACCTAGACCAGTTTCTCAAAGTTCCCAGGTCCAAAATGGAGTCTATCAATTCAGTTATAACAGCCTTTGAACCAGAGGTATTTCTCACATCTTTAGAGATCAAAGATCAACCCTATTTTTCCCAAACACTGGGAATATCTCCGGTTTCTTACTACAACAAACATTTTCAATTTGTTGCTCTGCCTTTCGGTCTAACCATGGGTCCAAGAGCCTTCACCAAGGTGATGGCCCCTCCTATGGCTCACCTCAGGTCCATGAGAGTAAACCTGACTCCTTACCTAGACAACCTGTTGATAAAGGCCCCATCTCTGGAGCTGATACATCAACATCTTCACTGTACTATATCAGTTATGAAGAATCAAGGTTGGATTATCAATGTAAGCTACAACCATCTCAGCAAATTCAGTTTTTAGGCCTGAAATTCAATACCAACCTTCAAAAGGTGTTTTTACCTCGAGAAGATTTCGGACCTTCAAAACAGAGTCCAGTCCTTCCTCTCCCTACCAGAAGTTTCTGTCAGACACTGCATGAAAATGAAGGGAAAAATGGTAGCCACAAGAGAAGCAGTTCCCTTTGGTCAGTTTCACCTGAGGCCTCTTCAGTTGGACCTCATTCACAATTGGTCCAAAAATCCAAAGCATCTTCATCATATTATGATGATATCATAGTCCACTGGGCAGTCTCTCCACTGGTGGCTTATAAGTTTAAATCGGTTGGAAGTAAAATATTTTTGCATCACAGAGTGGGAGATGGTCACAAGAGACGCCATTCTGTTCGGATGGGGAGTGGTGGACAAACATCACTCAGATCAAGGACAGTGAATTTCCATAAACACTTTAGAATTATATGCAAATTAAATTTCACTACTGGCATGGACGTCCATTCTGAAGAAAGAAACAAAGAGAGAAGGGCGCCCAATAGTGCAATAATGTCCAATACATAGATATATAAAATAGAGCAATTGGTACTCACAATTGCAGTGGTCAGCTAGGATGTCAACTGACCCGTGCGCCTTCTGAGAGATTAGGCCCATCTCCGCTCGGGTAACAAACAAAATATTCCAAAAAAGTTGAAGTTTAATAAAAAAAAAAGATATATTCCAAAATAAAATAAAAACAGGTATATAGCCCTATAGTAATCTCTAACCGTTTCACAGCTAAAAACACCACTTTTTCAAAGTAAAAAAGACTTTGGGTCATAAAAGAAAGGAGCCAGCACAGAGTGAAAATTTAAATACCCAATATTGACTGGCTATTGTCCATGATGTATACAAAAATCATTGAATTCATGGAAGTAGACGAGCCTCCTGAAAGTCAAATACTGACTCCCAATGGCCCAATCATCAGATGGAAGAAGTAGTCATGTAATTGCATTGTGTAAGCATGGATATCGATCAGCCCAAAGGACAGAGGGCAAAATAGTGACATCTTATATATGCGATAATTAAACACAGAGTAATAATCACAATATAAAACATTAAACAAACAAAAAACAAACTATTGGACTAACAAATGTTGTAACATGTCCAGAGCTCACCGTGATGTCAATAGCAAGCTCCAAAAAACACTGTAGATTCTCTAACCCGATGGTGCACTTGATAAAGAAATAAACCAATTGGATGATCTCAGGATGTAAACAAACACATCAGGCATCCCAATACTGCAGGACTGCATCTAAAGGTGTACAGGAATGTGGTCTTAATATCTAGAATGTGGCTCTCTGTTGTCTAATATGACATACAGGTACCATGGGGAGGAGACAGCTCTTCTCAGTAGGCTGGAACAATTCTGAAAGAAGTGCAGGGGTGGAGCCTTCCCCTCCTCCATATCAGGCTACCTTAGCCCCTCCCTGCCAGATAGATTTGTTCCAAAAACCTGGTTAGAAGGCTGTGAACAGTTCTACTAAGTTTTTAGTTATTTTATTATTTTTTTCTTAGATATGGGGTACCTAAAGTCCCCCATTAGGCGGATTACCATTACTGGCTTCCCCTTGGTGGATTGCCCAGTTTACAGGAGCTTTCTGTGGACCCTTTCAGCCCTGGGAGAGAACAATGTAACCCATGTGTCTCTCTCCCCAGAGGGAGTCTCTCTGGGACTTCTTCCTTACACTGGAAATCTGAATAGTGAAGAATTGCAAAAAAGGTGAGGAACCCTTTGAATGCCATGGCCCACTTGTCCCACAGTTCCCCTCCGCACAGGGTTCCTTCTGGAGTTCTTTATAACTCCTGCACTCATGTCGGGTAATTTATCTATCTGTTGTCTGGGTCTCTGGAGCATTTTGGGCTGTTTTGCGGTTATTAACCCTTTCCCTGCCATGATCTTGTGGATTGGGGGACCGTTTTCTCTTTCCTTTCAGATTCATGTATTTGTCATGTTTATTAGGTGTTCTTTAGGTGTTTTGGCACTTTTATTTTAATCATTTACTGCGCGGGCACAATGCCCCATTGACTTCTATGGTACAGACAGTTTGGGATGTACCTCTGCAACTGCTCCATGTACCGAGTTGAGAGAGGGCTCAATCTTCTTGTCTCCCCTTGTCCTATACTCCGGTTCACGTCCTCAGTGTCTTGGGGGTCCCTGGAGGGCTCAGACTCTGTTTCAGGAAAGAAACTACATTTCCCATAATGCTTGTTTCCTGGGCTTTTTTCTCATATTGGCTCCATTTTCAGACGCCATTTTCTCTCTCTCCTGAGCTGAGTATCCTACCCAGGGCTTGGATTCCTTTGCTGTCCTCCTCAGGTTAACTCTTCACCTGCCACATAAGTACTTGTTAGGCTTTCTGGGGTGATCTTTATTAATCTGGGTGACAATATTTGGGTTCCCTATTGCTGCTGGACACTTTCTCCTGTTTGGGAACTGATGGGGCTGCAAGCATGCTGGGCCACAAGTCTGGATTAGCAGTCCAGATGAAAGACATCTGCCCACAGATGATTAGTATTCATTGTGTGGCTCATCGATTGCAGCTTGCTGTCTTGGGTGTTTGCAAAGAAGTTTCATATTTACAAACATTTGATGATGTTGTGCGGCGAGTTTTTAAATGAAAAATGCCCGCACCAACTGCAAGAAATTGCCAAGTCTTTAAGTGAGGAAATTTTCAAACTTAAAGATATACACACAGTTCGCTGGTTATGCAGCAAGGTTGATGCCTTGCGCTCTTTACTTCAAAACTGGAAAACTGCGGTGAGGCATTTTGAGCAGATATCAACTGAAGCATCCATAGATTCTGCGAAAGTAAACGGTATCCTGAAAGACCTAAAACAATTGAAGTTTGTGAAGCTTTTGCATTTCCTATTGGATTTTTATGGCAAGCTGAAACCTTTGTCAGAGGGACTTCAGAACAAAGAACTCATGATCTGTCATGTAAAGTCAAAGATAGAATATGCAGTTAAAACTCTTCAGGATCTTTGTAACGGGAGAGGAAAAAATGAAATTGAATTTATAAGCAACTTACCAACAAATGGAACACTCCATGGGCTGCAGCTGACCAGCCTTGAAGCCGGTAAAAGAGAATTTCAGGCCATACGCCACTCCGTATTGGTTAAAGCTGAAAAATACTTAATTTTGAGACTTTCTTCGGTTTCCTCAGATATTGTGCAGTCTTTAAATATATTTGACAGCCTGTCCTGGCCAAATAAGGCACAGATCCTCCACTTTGGAGTGACTGAACTGCACAAAATTGGAAAGCATGTTTATAACAATCACCTTGAGGACAAAGCTGACCTTCTATAAGTGGAGTGGGCTGACATGAAACTTTCCATTCAAAGTGGACTCTCTTTCAATGAACCAGCAGAAAGACAGATTTCCCACATTGCTCCCTCTCATCAACTTCTGTGCTATATGGCCTCCAACAACAGCCTCCTGTGAACGTGACTTCAGCTACCAAAACAGAACAAAGACTGTATATCGTTCCCCACTGGCTTTAGAGAGTCTGGATGACCTACCGATGATTGCTGTTAATGGACCACCACTGGAAGATTATAATCCAAATGCAGGCATTGATAAGTGGTATTTTTCATCAGAAAGGGGACGTTACACAGGGCTTGGGCCTACTGTGTAACAAAAAGCAAATATCTTCCATCAGGGATTTAGCTAAGGGAGAACAAAGCAGACCTTCCTTTGATGACACTTTCAATAAAAGGAAGCATCTTTAAAAGTTGCACTAAGTTTATTAAGAGTTTCAGCATTTAAACCAAATACTTTATGCCTCCATTTGTTGTCTTATGCACTTATTTTCCTTTTAAGTTATGTGCGTACATTGCTTGTTGAATATTTTTGTTAATTTTATTCAGAATAAAACAAAGAACAACAGTGTTGTTTCACCCAGGGAGAACCTGATATGTGTGTTGTTAAAGGTGGGGACATGGGTGGAGTTAAAGGTGGGGCCAGGAGTGGAAACTGGTGGCGAGTAACTTTTCAGGCCTGGCTAGTAACTCAGGACTTGAAATTTTGAGCCCCGTATATAATTTATACCCCCCCACCACCACCACTGGATATTCTATATGTATTCATTGCACTAATATATATATTTATATAACTTTTTTTTTTTTTTTTTAGGATTATTCGGATGTTTGATAGCCTATCCCATCCTCCATTGTTTCATTTTTTATTATATATTAATATATCTTTTATTTTTAATTTTTGATGCAAATGTACCTTAAAGATTTCTGTGTGAATATTTCCATGCACGCCATATATAGCTGGTATACTGTACCCTAAACGTCTTTTTCCCTCTGGTTCCCTCAAACGTGGAAGCAGAGAAGTATGTGCTACACATGTCCGGGACTCAATCAATCCATACCCGGGCATCCTCACAGCGCTTCGAAAGGGACCATGGGTGCTCAGCTGTCCTGGTCTTCCCACAACCGTTACAATGTAATAAACTAGTTTGAAAGTTGACGGCTGCACTCCAAATGATTAAAGCAACAATATTGCAACACATAAATAAAACATAGATCCTTTATTGCAAAAAATAAAAAGATACAAAAAAACCAGCATCGGATGGAACGATACAAGCAAAAAAGACAAATGGAGAGGGAATACCTCCGTCTAATGCGTTTCACGCCCACTGGCGCTTAATCATAGACCAAAAGATAGATCGCTATCAATCCCAAATTTCAAACCTCACTGCATTGAGCTGATTGGTTAAAATAACAAGATGCATATCATTGCAATTACTGACTCCCCACTACGTCATTCCATTGCTCTCCACAATTAACCCTAAATCTAATAGACTTAAAGGCCCCAACAACATAATATTTTATACACCAGATGGACACATAGAAAAATATCCTTTTTCAATTAGAAATAGGAAAGGCTTCCAGAGAGGCAAAATCACCAAACAATCGGATAAAAAAACATAAAAATTTAAATGAGATTAAATACTCAAACAGGCTTTCAAATCAAAAAATGTGGGATATATCCCACTCTAAATTCAATCCACCTGGAGTCCTAGTTTTTAACTGAAAAATCCAATATGCCTCTCGCCTATTAATCCAACTGATGGCATCCCCACCTCTCCACGGGAGCCTCACCCTTTCTATACCCTGGACCATACAGATTGATACATCTCCATTATGTTGATCCAGAACATGTTTTGCAATGGCCGAATCCTTCTTTCTTTCAATTTGATACATATGTTCCCTGATCCTCTCCATATGTCTAATGGTACGTCCAACATATTGGGCCTTACAGTCCTTACATGTAAACAAATATATCACTATTTCTGTATTACAGTTAATAAAAGACTTAATCTCTTAAATGGATGTATCCAATGTACACATAAAGTATTTCCCTGGGCTTGCATATTTACAGCATTTACAAACTGATGCTCCACATTTATAAAAACCTCTTTGCTGTAACCAAATTGGATACGGCTTATTCCTCCTATACAAACTAGGTGATACCACATTCCCAATGGTCATTCCTCTTTTACCTACAAAGCTACATCCCCCATTAAGAATCTCATCCAGTTTGTCATCTGTAGACAACAATGGTAGATGTTTCTCAATAATCCTACAAATCTTGTGGTATTGAGGACTATATGCGGTAACAAACTTTACTCTACTTGCATCAGACTGTGTACACATATCATTTCTACTACACCCTAGGAGATCATCCCTTGTTTGAGTCTTAACTTGATGATAAGCCCGATCCAACAGGACCCGGTCATAGCCTCTGGCCTCAAACCTACCGACTAAGTCCATAGATGCTCTATCGAAATCTTCCTCCCGAGAACAATTCCTACTCAAACGCAGAAACTGTCCTCTAGGGATGTTCCGAATCTGAGACCATGGATGCATAGAGGTAGCATGGAGTAGGCTATTCCCAGTCACAACTCGACCCAGAGTTGTATCTCCTATAAGGGTGAAGTCCAGAAACAGGATAGAATCTGTCCGATACTCAAAGGTGAAATGAAGACTGTACCAGTTATCATTAAGATAATCCACAAAGGTGGCTGCTCCTTCCTGAGAACCACCCCACACAAATAGAAGGTCGTCAATATACCTCCCATACCACAACACCTCGACCCGATGAGGATTCCTATCCCTAAAGACATGGGTGGAATTTGGTGCTATGAGGGACTCTTTGAAATTCATGGCAAATTAGCAATGTACAGCGACGGATGGTCCATTGGTTGAGCTTGTATAAACTCAACAAAAATGGAGTGACATCTGACGTTGACACATGCGCTATGATCCTTTCTATATGATTATCCACCAGGTACAATTGTGTTCCGCTGGAGAAACAAACAGGGGAGATGTGGCAATGATGCATATCACCGGGAGAAGGATGTCACATAGATGGAAAGAGGAAGTGACGACAGGTCTGGTGCAAGCATGCCACATGTCGAGTCAAGCGGATGTTTTTACTTTGGAACGGCTGTGTTTCGGCGCGTCATGGAAGGTATTTAAAATGTAAACCAAGGACAGCAGTTGTCATTACTTCTGAGGACGTGGCATAGTCTAACGCCAAGATACGCGTAGAATGCGATTTTCCCCTATTGGGGGTAATTCATTGCATATTTTATCTTGACCTTGAATATTGTTTTGTAATTTTATCTTGTATATCGGAAACTGGTTTCACAAATTTTAGACAGGATATTCCTACCTGTCTGTACTGTGGAGTCCTATTTCTTGTAGCAATAAGGTGCTTTTTTATAATAAAGATTTTCGTTTTTATATCTCCCCATACTATATGTTAGGGTTACACTTTTGAGTTTTTTTCACTACTCTATTAAATAGTTACTAGTGTGATCTGAACAGTGTATCTTTATGTGCAGTTGAAACATTGAGAACAACATATTCAAATATTCATAAATATCCTTCAAATGGTTGGAGCAATTGAAGGAGTCACTAGCCTGGAGTGACGTCTTAAAATCCAGCGCAAATTCATCAAACTGAGAGGCAGGTCATACCACTCTAGCATGTGAGTGAACCCATTTGGGGGGAAAAAGGAACAATATAAATTGAGAATACTGCACTCAGAGGTGTTGTGGTTGGGCTTTTCTGTTTTTCTGTGTTCTACAATACCATTTTGTGCCCAGGATTGCCGTTTGTGAAATTCTATACAATTAGCAGCACCAAACACCAGGGTAAGTGCATAATAACTATTTTATATTTATTTTTATTTTTCATTTATTGATTTTGTAAGAGCCAAGAGCATAACATTTGGTTCCTATAGGAACACAAAGTGTTGTACGAATAAATTATATAGAACAAGACAAAAGCACTTTATTTTACACAGACTAATTTATAAACACATAGAAACATTAAGGTGAGTTTTATTGCTATGGAGCAATATGATACATTTATATAAACACCACACAGTCTGATCTGCAAAAAAGAGGGACACCAGGGTGGGACAGAGGGATTTGGGTCTCCAAGAGGGAAACTTGGGAGGTATACTGATATCTCCTATAAAGACAGACACAGAGGTACAGAACCCTAATATCTCCTATAAAGAGGGACACGTGGGAGGTACAGAACCCTAATATCTCCTATAAAGAGGGACACTTGGGAGGTACAGAACCCTAATATCTCCTATAAAGAGGGACACTTGGGTCTAAAAGAGGGCTGTCCCTCCTAAAGACAGACACTTGGGAGGTATGCTAATATCTCCCATAAAGAGGGACACTTGGGAGGTACAGACCCCTAATATCTCCTATAAAGAGGGACACTTGTGAGGTACAGAGCCCTAAAATCTCCTATAAAGAGGGACACTTGGGAGCTATGGACCCCTAATATCTCCTATATAGAGGGACACTTGGGAGGTACAGACCCCTAATATCTCCTATAAAGAGGGACACTTAGGAGTTATGGACCCCTAATATCTCCTATAAAGAGGGACACTTAGGAGTTATGGACCCCTAATATCTCCTATATAGAGGGACACTTGGGATGTACAGACCTCTAATATCTATATATATAAAAGAAGACTTCTGTGTGCCTGGCAAACACACCCAGGGGTGGTATTAAGGAGGAGTTACTGTTCCCATTGGGTGATTCAATCATGCAGGGAGTTGGCCCGCCCCCACTATGCAGCCCGCCCACCACTATCAAAGTCAGAAAAAAACAATATGGCCGCCACTTGCTCCTACACCACAGACAAACACACATGCCTCACTCACACAGCACCACACACACACAGACCACCACACACACACATGCCCCACTCACACACACAGACCACCACACACACACATGCCCCACTCACACACCACCAAACACACATGCCCCCACTCACACACACAGCACCACATACACACACACAAAGCCAGAAAGAAATATGGCTGACACACACACACACAGTCACTCACCCTGACTCCCAGTGGCCTCAGCAGGACCTGTACTACAGCCACTGAGGAACAAAATGGCACTCAAAGGGTTAAGGTAGGTCCTCATTGCTCAATTACTTCTTCACTGTCATCATTTGCCATGCAAGACACAGGACAGACAGCCATCAGATTCACACTTAACCCACTGACTGCCACAGGGTTGTGTATCATGTTTTACCCCTCAGGGAGTGTGTTCAAACCCCTCACACTGTAAACTTGCATTTCCCTCCCACTTCTCCTCCTTCCCCAGCCTATTACTAACACTTTTCCCCACATTTATGTTAAGCCCCGCCCCCTACTCACGATTAAGCCCCGCCCCCTTTAACCCAAATTGCCCCATTGCTCTCTCCACATCAGCACCACATGAGGGACTCCACAAGTAAAAGTTCACAGGTATTACACAGAAATGCCCCACTCACACAGCAACAAACATACACAAAGCCAGAAACAAATATGGCTGACACACAGTCACTCACCCTGACTCCCAGTGGCCTCAGCAGGACCTGTACTACAGCCACTGAGGAACAAAATGGCACTCAAAGGGTTAAGGTAGGTCCTCATTGCTCAATTACTTCTTCACTGTCATCATTTGCCATGCAAGACACAGGACAGACAGCCATCAGATTCACACTTAACCCACTGACTGCCACAGGGTTGTGTAAACTTGCATTCCCCTCCCACTTCTCCTCCTTCCCCAGCCTATTACTGACACTTTTCCAAATTTATGTTAAGCCCCGCCCCTACTCTCGATTAAGCCCCACCCGCTTTTAAC
Organism: Rhinophrynus dorsalis; assembly: GCA_037306005.1. NCBI lineage: Eukaryota > Metazoa > Chordata > Amphibia > Anura > Rhinophrynidae > Rhinophrynus > Rhinophrynus dorsalis. Next base: position 2,957,750 of record CM074724.1, on the reverse strand, counting down.
CCAGATTGCCCCATTTGTCTCTCCACATCAGCACCACATCAGTCCCCTCTAGGGACTTCACAAGTCAGTGTTCCCAGGTATGAATACACTTCCCACTGCTATTTATCTCTCACATGCCTCTCTATACCTTAACCCTTTGAGTGCCAGAGGGGTACACAACTCATGCACGCATGTGTTTCTGCTTATATATGTTGTGTGTGTACATCTCTGTTACATATGTGTGTCCATCTCCAGTGTGTCTGTGTGTGTGCGTGTCTTTTGCATGTTTCTGCCGCTCACTATGTGTATGTGCATACCTCCCAACATTTCACATGGCCAAAGAGGGACACTTTAGTTTTAGGCGATATTGTCGGGGGTGTGGCTGGTGGGCGGGGCATTAATAAGAATTTTTAGGTTATTTCATGACCTATTACTGGCTATTTATGTAAGTGAATAAATGATTTAGTGCAAGACCAAAGTATTTTATTTGCACTCACTAATGTATAAACACATGTACTGAAGTTTATTGCTTTATTGCTGTAGAGCACACCACACAGTCAGGGCTGGTGCAAGGATTTTTGCCACCCTAGGCAAAACCTAATTTTGCCGCACATTTCGCTCCGCCCCTTCTGTCCCACCCCTTTATACCCCGCCTACTTATACCCCACCTCTTTTCATTATTGTCCTCTCTCTGCCCCCTGGGCCAGTCTGCCCCTGGTCTGGAGATGCCTGTAAGAGATGCCCCCCACCAGCCCCAACTTGCCCCTTATCAGCTCCACTTTGGCCCTATCAGCTGCACTTTGCCCCCCATCAACTCCAACTTGCCCCCATCAGCTCCACTTTGCCCCCCACCAGCTCCACTTTTTCCCCACCAGCTCCACTATGCCCCCCATCCGCTCCACTATGCCCCCAGCAGCTCCAACTTGCCACCATCAGCTCCACTTTGCCCACCATCCGCTCCAACTTGCCTCCATCAGCTCCACTTTGCTCCCCATCTGCTCTAACTTCCCCCACCAGCTCCACTTTTGCCCCCCCTTCAGTTTCACTATGCCCCTATAAGCTCCAACTTGCCCCTATCAGCTCCAACTTACCCCCATCGGCTCCACTTTGCCCCCCAGCAGCTCCACTATGCCCCCAGCAGCTCCAACTTGCCACCAACAGCTCCACTTTGCCCCCTATCCACTCCAACTTGCCCCCATCAGCTCCACTTTGCCCCCCATCCGCTCCAACTTGCCCCCATCAGCTCTACTTTGACCTCCATCCGCTCCAACTTACCCCCATCAGCTCCAACTTGCCCCCAGCAGCTCCACTATGCCCCCTCAGCTCCAACTTGCCCCCATCATCTCCACTTTGCCCCCCATCGGCTCCACTTTGCCCCCCAGCAGCTCCACTATGCCTCTATCAGCTCCAACTTGCCACCATCCGCTCCACTTTGACCCCCCTCAGCTCCACTTTGACCCCCCTCAGCTCCAACTTACCCCCACCAGCTCCACTTTGCCCCTATCAGCTCCAACTTGCCCCCCATCTGCTCCAACTTGCCCCCATCCGCTCCAACTTGCCCCCAGCAGCTCCACTATGCCCCCTCAGCTCCAACTTGCCCCCCATCACATACCTGTAGCTCCCGCGCAGTCTTCTCTTCAGTAATGCAGAGCGTGGCGGGAGATCATGACTCCCAGTGCGCTCTGCATTACTAAAGATCCGACCGGATGAGGGAGCGCTGTAGCAACACAGGCCTGACTGTGTTGTGGTTCCCGGCGTGGTGTGTGCGGGCGCAGCTCTTCTCCGCTGCATGCCCGCGCCCCCAGTACGTGTGCGCCCTAGGCCGGCGCCTACCTCGCCTATAGATGGAGCCGGCCCTGCACACAGTCTGACCTCCTACAAAGAGGGACAACAGGGTGGGAAAGAGGGACAGAGGGATTTGGCCCTCAAAGAGGGACTGTCCCTCCTAAAGAGGGACACTTGGGATGTATGGTATGTGTCTGCCTGTGTGTTGCATATGTCTGTGTTCATCAGTGTGTCTGCATTTCACACGTGCGCCCAACGGTCATAACATGACGGGCAACGCCATCCCACATTGCTAGTCTCCTATAAAGAGGGACACTTGGGAGGTACGGACCCCTAATATATCCCATAAAGAGGGATACTTGGGAGGTACAGATCCCTAATATCTCCCATAAAGAGGGATACTTGGGAGGTACAGACCTCTAATATCTCCTATAAAGGGGGACACTTGGAAGGTACGGACCCCTAATATCTCCTAAAAAGAGGGACAATTGGGAGGTACAGACCCCTGATATCTCCTATAAAGAGGGACACTTGGGAGGTACAGACCCCTAATACATACCTCCCAACAGTTCAAACTGTCAAAGAGGAACACTTGTGGTTTAGGGGGTGTGGCTGGTGGACGGGGCATTACCAATAATTTTTTAGGCTATTTCATGACCTTTTGACACCTCCTTGTGTAACCTAATAAATGACCTATAACAAGACCAAAGTATTTTTTTTACACAGACTACTTTATAAACACATATACTGATGTTTAAACAATCAATAATGTGAGTTTAATTGAGGTGGAGCAATGTGATACACTTATATACACACCACACAGTCTAAGCTCCTAAAAAGAGGGACATAAGGGTGGGAGAGAGAGACAGAGGGATTTGGGTCTAAAAGAGGGCTGTCCCTCCTAAAGAGAGACACTTGGGAGGTATGCTAATATCTCCCATAAAGAGGGACACTTGTAAGGTACAGAGCCCTAATATCTCCTAAAGAAGGACACTTGTGAGGTACAGAGCCCTAATATCTCCTATAAAGAGGGACCCTTGGGAGGTATGGACCCCTAATATATCCTATAAAGAGGGACACTTGGGAGGTACAGACCCCTAATATCTCCTATAAAGAGGGGACACTTGGGATGTACAGACCTCTAATATCTCCTATAAAGAGGGACACTTGGGAGGTACAGAGCCCTAATATCTCCTATAAAGAGGGACACTTGGGAGGTACAGACCCCTAATATATCCTATAAAGAGGGGACACTTGGGAGGTACAGACCCCTAATATCTCCTATAAAGAAGGGACACTTGGGAGGTACAGACCCTAATATCTCCTATAAAGAGGGACACTTGGGAGGTACAGAGCCCTAATATCTCCTATAAAGAGGGACACTTGGGAGGTACAGACCCCTAATATCTCCTATAAAGAGGGACACTTGGGAGGTACGGACCCCTAATATCTCCTATAAAGAGGGACACTTGGGAGGTACAGACCCCTAATATCTCCTATAAAGAGGGACACTTGGGAGGTACAGAGTCCTAATATATCCTATAAAGAGGGACACTTGGGAGGTACAGACCCCTAATATCTCCTATAAAGAGGGACACTTGGGAGGTATGGACCCCTAATATATCCTATAAAGAGGGGACACTTGGGAGGTACAGACCCCTAATATCTCCTATAAAGAGGGACACTTGGGAGGTACAGACCCCTGATATCTCCTATAAAGAGGGACACTTGGGAGGTACAGACCCCTGATATCTCCTATAAAGAGGGACACTTGGGAGGTACAGACCCCTGATATCTCCTATAAAGAGGGACACTTGGGAGGTACAGACCTCTAATATCTCCTATAAAGAGGGACACTTGGGAGGTACAGAGCCCTAATATCTCCTATAAAGAGGGACACTTGTGCGTTAGAACCCCTAATATCGGAAAAAGAACAATACCTGGAGGTAGATATATCCCGGATACCTCCTAAATAGGGACACTTCGGAATTATGCAGGAGAGCGGCACTTAGACTACAACAAAATGGCGCCGCGGCTCCTATGTTGGCGTCAGGCAGTAGCGCTCCATTACCGCGGATTCACCAGTGAGCCGTATGATCCCCTCCAGTCAGTGAGACCTCCGTGACTGTGTATCAGACATGGGCAACCTCAGGCTCTCCAGCTGTAGACTACTACAATTCCCAGCAGCCTCAGCCACATAATGACAGTTATACCGCTCCCCAGCGGACGTCCCCAGTCCTTTTAAAACCACTCTGTGGTATAGCGGTTCCGTCGCGATTTTATTACGTCACTTTAGGTGCCCAACTTCCAGGAGCGGTGACAGGTCATGTGACTGTGCGAGTCTGCAGGACAGAGCTCCTGGATATCGGGGTAATTAACCCCTTCTCCTCTGTATTGCTCCCAAAAATGCCTCTTCCCTTCCTGTATCCCCCGGGCTGCTTTCCTCTTGTCCCCATCACCCCTGGGGCTGCCCCTCATCACCCTCCAGACAGCGCCTCCCCCTGTTACCTGGACTGAAACCGCTCCTCCAGGTGGACTCTGACCGACTGATATGGAGGCACAGACAGACAATCATGGAGACAGATGGACAGACGCTGACTGGAGCATGGAGACAGATGGACGGTGACAGACAGGAGCATGCAGACAGATGGACAGTGATGGGCTCAGAGACAGACAGACAGACTGTAACATAGGGACAGACAGACTGTAACATAGGGACAGACAGACTGCAACTCGGAGACAGACGAATACACAGAGAGACATAGAGACCAGAAGAGACAGACAGACAAGGAGACAAGACTAGACAGAAACAGGGAGTGACATAGACACAAGAAGACGGACGGACAGACACAAGGAGACAGTCATAGACAGACATAGACACAAGAGGAGACACGCAGGCACAGAAAGACAGACCCAGAAGTAAGTGAAATAAACTGTAACACACACAGATAACAACAGGTTCTGATAAATTTAAGTAGATGTTAGATGACAGACTGACCCCTATGTCCAGTACGTGTGAGTCCTCTTCTATTCCTAGTGTGTAATATCGTCCTATGTCCAGTGTGTGTGAGTCCTCTTCTATTCCTAGTGTGTAATATCTTCCTATGTCCAGTATGTGAGTCCTCTTCTATTCCTAGCGTGTAATATCTTCCTATGTCCAGTACGTGAGTCCTCTTCTATTCCTAGTGTGTAATATCTTCCTATGTCCAGTATGTGTGAGTCCTCTTCTATTCCTAGTGTGTAATATCTTCCTATGTCCAGTGTGTGTGAGTCATCTTCTATTCCTAGTGTGTAATATCTTCCTATGTCCAGTATGTGTGAGTCCTCTTCTATTCCTAGTGTGTAATATCGTCCTATGTCCAGTGTGTGTGAGTCCTCTTCTATTCCTAGTGTGTAATATCTTCCTATGTCCAGTATGTGAGTCCTCTTCTATTCCTAGCGTGTAATATCTTCCTATGTCCAGTGTGTGAGTCCTCTTCTATTCCTAGTGTGTATTATCTTCCTATGTCCAGTACGTGTGAGTCCTCTTCTATTCCTAGTGTGTAATATCTTCCTATGTCCAGTGTGTGTGTGTCCTTTTCTATTCCTAGTGTGTAACATCTTCCTATCTCCAGTGTGTGTGTGTCCTCTTCTATTCCTAGTGTGTAATATCTTCCTATGTCCATTGTGTGTGTGTCCTTTTCTATTCCTAGTGTGTAATATCTTCCTATGTCCAGTGTGTGTGTGTCCTTTTCTATTCCTAGTGTGTAACATCTTCCTATCTCCAGTGTGTGAGTCCTCTTCTATTCCTAGTGTGTAATATCTTCCTATGTCCAGTGTGTGTGAGTCCTCTTCTATTCCTAGTGTGTAATATCTTCCTATCTCCAGTACGTGTGTGTCCTCTTTTATTCCTAGTGTGTAATATCTTCCTATGTCCAGTGTGTGAGTCCTCTTCTATTCCTAGTGTGTAATATCTTCCTATGTCCAGTGTATGTGAGTCCTCTTCTATTCCTAGTGTGTGTAATATCTTCCTATGTCCAGTGTGTGTGTCCTCTTCTATTCCTAGTGTGTAATATCTTCCTATGTCCAGTACGTGTGTGTCCTCTTCTATTCCTAGTGTGTAATATCTTCCTATGTCCAGTGTGTGTGTGTCCTCTTTTATTCCTAGTGTGTAATATCTTCCTATGTCCAGTGTATGTGAGTCCTCTTTTATTCCTAGTGTGTAATATCTTCCTATGTCCAGTACGTGTGAGTCCTCTTCTATTCCTAGTGTGTAATATCTTCCTATGTCCAGTACGTGTGAGTCCTCTTCTATTCCTAGTGTGTAATATCTTCCTATCTCCAGTACGTGTGTGTCCTTTTCTATTCCTAGTGTGTAATATCTTCCTATGTCCAGTGTGTGTGTGTCCTCTTCTATTCCTAGTGTGTAATATCTTCCTATGTCCAGTACGTGTGAGTCCTCTTCTATTCCTAGTGTGTAATATCTTCCTATGTCCAGTACGTGTGAGTCCTCTTCTATTCCTAGTGTGTAATATCTTCCTATCTCCAGTACGTGTGTGTCCTTTTCTATTCCTAGTGTGTAATATCTTCCTATGTCCAGTGTGTGTGTGTCCTCTTCTATTCCTAGTGTGTAATATCTTCCTATCTCCAGTACGTGTGAGTCCTCTTCTATTCCTAGTGTGTAATATCTTCCTATGTCCAGTATGTGTGTCCTCTTCTATTCCTAGTGTGTAATATTTTCCTATCTCCAGTACGTGTGTGTCCTCTTCTATTCCTAGTGTGTAATATCTTCCTATGTCCAGTACGTGTGTGTCCTCTTCTATTCCTAGTGTGTAATATCTTCCTATCTCCAGTACGTGTGTGTCCTCTTCTATTCCTAGTGTGTAATATCTTCCTATCTCCAGTACGTGTGTGTCCTTTTCTATTCCTAGTGTGTAATATCTTCCTATGTCCAGTGTGTGTGTGTCCTCTTCTATTCCTAGTGTGTAATATCTTCCTATGTCCAGTACGTGTGAGTCCTCTTCTATTCCTAGTGTGTAATATCTTCCTATCTCCAGTACGTGTGTGTCCTCTTCTATTCCTAGTGTGTAATATCTTCCTATGTCCAGTGTGTGAGTCCTCTTCTATTCCTAGTGTGTAATATCTTCCTATGTCCAGTGTGTGTGAGTCCTCTTCTATTCCTAGTGTGTAATATCTTCCTATGTCCAGTGTGTGTGAGTCCTCTTCTATTCCTAGTGTGTAATATCTTCCTATGTCCAGTATGTGAGTCCTCTTCTATTCCTAGTGTGTAATATCTTCCTATGTCCAGTATGTGAGTCCTCTTCTATTCCTAGTGTGTAATATCTTCCTATGTCCAGTATGTGTGAGTCCTCTTCTATTCCTAGTGTGTAATATCTTCCTATGTCCAGTGTGTGCGAGTCCTTTTCTATTCCTAGTGTGTAATATCTTCCTATGTCCAGTGTGTGTGAGTCCTCTTCTATTCCTAGTGTGTAATATCTTCCTATGTCCAGTATGTGTGAGTCCTCTTCTATTCCTAGTGTGTAATATCTTCCTATGTCCAGTGTGTGCGAGTCCTTTTCTATTCCTAGTGTGTAATATCTTCCTATGTCCAGTGTGTGTGTGTCCTCTTCTATTCCTAGTGTGTAATATCTTCCTATGTCCAGTACGTGTGAGTCCTCTTCTATTCCTAGTGTGTAATATCTTCCTATGTCCAGTGTGTGAGTCCTCTTCTATTCCTAGTGTGTAATATCTTCCTATGTCCAGTGTGTGTGAGTCCTCTTCTATTCCTAGCGTGTAATATCTTCCTATGTCCAGTATGTGAGTCCTCTTCTATTCCTAGTGTGTAATATCTTCCTATGTCCAGTATGTGAGTCCTCTTCTATTCCTAGTGTGTAATATCTTCCTATGTCCAGTATGTGTGAGTCCTCTTCTATTCCTAGTGTGTAACATCTTCCTATCTCCAGTGTGTGTGTGTCCTCTTCTATTACTAGTGTGTAATATCTTCCTATGTCCAGTATGTGTGAGTCCTCTTCTATTCCTAGTGTGTAATATCTTCCTATGTCCAGTGTGTGAGTCCTCTTCTATTCCTAGTGTGTAATATCTTCCTATGTCCAGTGTGTGTGAGTCCTCTTCTATTCCTAGTGTGTAATATCTTCCTATGTCCAGTATGTGTGAGTCCTCTTCTATTCCTACTGTGTAATATCTCCCTATGTCCAGTGTGTGAGTCCTCTTCTATTCCTAGTGTGTAATATCTTCCTATGTCCAGTGTGTGTGAGTCCTCTTCTATTCCTAGTGTGTAATATCTTCCTATGTCCAGTACGTGTGAGTCCTCTTCTATTCCTAGTGTGTAATATCTTCCTATGTCCAGTATGTGTGTCCTCTTCTATTCCTAGTGTGTAATATTTTCCTATCTCCAGTACGTGTGTGTCCTCTTCTATTCCTAGTGTGTAATATCTTCCTATGTCCAGTACGTGTGTCCTCTTCTATTCCTAGTGTGTAATATCTTCCTATCTCCAGTACGTGTGTGTCCTCTTCTATTCCTAGTGTGTAATATCTTCCTATCTCCAGTACGTGTGTGTCCTTTTCTATTCCTAGTGTGTAATATCTTCCTATGTCCAGTGTGTGTGTGTCCTCTTCTATTCCTAGTGTGTAATATCTTCCTATGTCCAGTACGTGTGAGTCCTCTTCTATTCCTAGTGTGTAATATCTTCCTATCTCCAGTACGTGTGTGTCCTCTTCTATTCCTAGTGTGTAATATCTTCCTATGTCCAGTGTGTGAGTCCTCTTCTATTCCTAGTGTGTAATATCTTCCTATGTCCAGTGTGTGTGAGTCCTCTTCTATTCCTAGTGTGTAATATCTTCCTATGTCCAGTGTGTGTGAGTCCTCTTCTATTCCTAGTGTGTAATATCTTCCTATGTCCAGTATGTGAGTCCTCTTCTATTCCTAGTGTGTAATATCTTCCTATGTCCAGTATGTGTGAGTCCTCTTCTATTCCTAGTGTGTAATATCTTCCTATGTCCAGTGTGTGCGAGTCCTTTTCTATTCCTAGTGTGTAATATCTTCCTATGTCCAGTGTGTGTGAGTCCTCTTCTATTCCTAGTGTGTAATATCTTCCTATGTCCAGTATGTGTGAGTCCTCTTCTATTCCTAGTGTGTAATATCTTCCTATGTCCAGTGTGTGCGAGTCCTTTTCTATTCCTAGTGTGTAATATCTTCCTATGTCCAGTGTGTGTGTGTCCTCTTCTATTCCTAGTGTGTAATATCTTCCTATGTCCAGTACGTGTGAGTCCTCTTCTATTCCTAGTGTGTAATATCTTCCTATGTCCAGTGTGTGAGTCCTCTTCTATTCCTAGTGTGTAATATCTTCCTATGTCCAGTGTGTGTGAGTCCTCTTCTATTCCTAGCATGTAATATCTTCCTATGTCCAGTATGTGAGTCCTCTTCTATTCCTAGTGTGTAATATCTTCCTATGTCCAGTATGTGAGTCCTCTTCTATTCCTAGTGTGTAATATCTTCCTATGTCCAGTATGTGTGAGTCCTCTTCTATTCCTAGTGTGTAACATCTTCCTGTCTCCAGTGTGTGTGTGTCCTCTTCTATTACTAGTGTGTAATATCTTCCTATGTCCAGTATGTGTGAGTCCTCTTCTATTCCTAGTGTGTAATATCTTCCTATGTCCAGTGTGTGCGAGTCCTTTTCTATTCCTAGTGTGTAATATCTTCCTGTGTCCAGTGTGAGTCCTCTTGTGGTCATAGTGTGTGTGTGTGTGTGTGAGATTCCTATGTCCAGTGTGAGTCCTTTTGTGGTCACAGTGTGCCGGTGCCGTCTCTCTAGTGTGTGGATTATCTTCCTTTTCTAGTGTGTAAGTAACATCACATAAGTTCATCACATTTCTGTTGTGACACTCTTTACCTGTACAGATATCCCCCCCCTCTGTGTATGAGGAACATACCAGTAGTTTTTGCAGTAAATAAAACAAAGATTCCTTTTTTTTTTTTGTTTTTTTTTTTATCCTTACAGGTAATCATCATGGCACTGCGTGGTTTAGTGGACACTGAGTGTGGGGGCTCCAACCCCCTCATGAAACTGACCAATCACTTCACTCAGGACAAAGGTCTACAGGAAGCGGGTTTACAGCATGTGGCTTGGCCACCAGGGGGCTCTGTTGTAAGTATCTCTTTTATTGTGTTTGTAACTACACGGGAATCTCATTGGACACCATCTCCATGTTCCATTTCTCCCTGCTGTCTGTGTCACCCTGCAGTGACTACACAGTCCGTGCCCATTAGTTCCCTTCTGTCTGTGTCACCCTGCAGTGGGAGGGACCGATTCCTTCGCTGTGTGTCACCCTGCAGTGGGAGGGACCGATTCCTTCACTGTGTGTCACCCTGCAGTGTGTGGAGAGACAGGTTCACACTGAGTTTTATCATTTGATGGTTATTTTTCTGTCTCTAGATCTCCAAGCCCCTGGGAGAAGCGACAGAGGATGAGGTGAGTACTGTGAGGGTTCTGTCTGTTACCCGGGTCATGTAGTGTTAGACATCCGTATTTAGTACAGGTGACCAGCGGACACTCACCCTCCTCCATACAGTCAGTAGTTAGAACTCACACTCAAAGGAGAAATCTGTATAGAAGGAAGCTAAAGTCGCCATGAGGGGGCGACATTTCCTATCACATACCTGTGTTCAAAGGAAACTGTACCAATTCTGGAGCGGACTAACTGCACAATAAATAATAAATAGAGGTTTCACCCTTTGAACACTAGAGGTCTCCGGTGTTTTGCTTTGCTATGCATTGGAGACCCATCTCAATCTAGGGGTTTAAAATCCCGTTTTTCAATCAGTGGGAATTTGTTTTAGTTTTCTCCAGAGTTTTTCCTCAGTGTCATCAGCATAGAAGGTCTGATCCAGAACTCGTCCCAAATGGACCACAGGACGGTCCGGTCTGTGTCTCTGCCATGTGATCCTGCCCCTAATAGACCACTATACGGTTTTGTCTGTCTGCGATGTTCAGTCCAATAAAATGCAAAGTAACAAGTTTCCATTTAGATGCTCACATTTAGTGGATGTCTCTTACAAGCTTAGGCACTCTCCTGCATCCTCTCACTGTCCCGGTCTGTCTCACAGCTTGTATCAGAGTTCCTGCACGCTCTCACTGTCCCGATGTGTCTCACTGCATGTATCAGAGTTCCTGCACCCTCTCACTGTCCCGGTCTGTCTCACAGCTTGTATCAGAGTTCCTGCACGCTCTCACTGAGTTCCCTGCACCCTCTCACTGGTCTCACTGCATGTATCAGAGTTCCTGCACCCTCTCACTGTCCCGATGTGTCTCACTGCATGTATCAGAGTTCCTGCACCCTCTCACTGTCCCGGTCTGTTCGGTCACAGCTTGTATCAGAGTTCCTGCACGCTCTCACTGTCCCGATGTGTCTCACTGCATGTATCAGAGTTCCTGCACCCTCTCACTGTCCCGATGTGTCTCACTGCATGTATCAGAGTTCCTGCACGCTCTCACTGTCCCGGTCTGTCTCACAGCTTGTATCAGAGTTCCTGCACCCTCTCACTGTCCCGGTCTGTCTCACAGCTTGTATCAGAGTTCCTGCACGCTCTCACTGTCCCGATGTGTCTCACTGCATGTATCAGAGTTCCTGCACCCTCTCACTGTCCCGATGTGTCTCACTGCATGTATCAGAGTTCCTGCACCCTCTCACTGTCCCGATGTGTCTCACTGCATGTATCAGAGTTCCTGCACGCTCTCACTGTCCCGATGTGTCTCACTGCATGTATCAGAGTTCCTGCACCCTCTCACTGTCCCGGTCTGTCTCACAGCTTGTATCAGAGTTCCTGCACGCTCTCACTGTCCCGGTCTGTCTCACAGCTTGTATCAGAGTTCCTGCACCCTCTCACTGTCCCGGTCTGTCTCACAGCTTGTATCAGAGTTCCTGCACGCTCTCACTGTCCCGGTCTGTCTCACAGCTTGTATCAGAGTTCCTGCACGCTCTCACTGTCCCGGTCTGTCTCACAGCTTGTATCAGAGTTCCTGCACCCTCTCACTGTCCCGGTCTGTCTCACAGCTTGTATCAGAGTTCCTGCACGCTCTCACTGTCCCGGTCTGTCTCACAGCTTGTATCAGAGTTCCTGCACCCTCTCACTGTCCCGGTCTGTCTCACAGCTTGTATCAGAGTTCCTGCACAGCCGCGCTCCCTCTCTGCAGTCTCGTGCTCCTCACACATTTAAGATGGATGGTCTCTTGGCAGAGATGCAGCAGATTGAACAAAGCAGCTTCCGCCCAGAGCCTCTGAGAGGTGAGAGACCTGGGAGAGACGACCTGACGGGTGGGATTGATAATAATAAAAGGGAACCAAGGTTGGTGGAGGTCATATGAGGGTTTTGTTTTTCCTTCTGTCTCTCCCCCCCCCCCCCCCGCCTGTTGTCCCCTACACCTACCTGTCTCTCAGTTTCCTCTTCACAAGTGCCAGACCCCTGCGCTCTCCTTTTCTCCCAGACCCCTGCGCTCTCCTTTTCTCCCAGACCCCTGCGCTCTCCTTTTCTCCCAGACCCCTGCGCTCTCCTTTTCTCCCAGACCCCTGCGCTCTCCTTTTCTCCCAGACCCCTGCGCTCTCCTTTTCTCCCAGACCCCTGCGCTCTCCTTTTCTCCCAGACCCCTGCGCTCTCCTTTTCTCCCAGACCCCTGCGCTCTCCTTTTCTCCCAGACCCCTGCGCTCTCCTTTTCTCCCAGACCCCTGCGCTCTCTCTCCTCTCGTCTATTCCTGCTGGTTAGTCTCGCTTTACTATTACAGCCTTAGTTGGTTATTCTGATCCCCGCCCCCTGCGCTCTCCTCTGTTTTTCTCTTACCCACTATTTTTTTCCTAACCTCGCTCAGCCCCGGGTGTAGCGGATCTCGCTCTCTCTGAACATTGGACGGATGAGTTTCTCGGACCAGAGGCGGATCCGGTGGAGGAAGAAGACTGGAGCCGGGAGTTCACAGAGCAGGCAGGTGAGAGCGCTCGTTAAGGACACCTACTGTCAGAAACCCGCCATCTTCTCTCTAACTGACCCCCCCATTTAAATCTCCGTCCTCAGATCCCCTTTCTTCCCCATCCCGCTGGGCAGAAGAATACCTCCAGCAGTCTGAAGAAAAGCTTTGGTTGGGGGAGAGCGAGGGAGCAATGGCAGAGAATTGGTGAGGAGGGGGTGTGAGGGGGTGTGAGGAAGAGGGAACAGTGACGGGAAGACATTTTGGGAGAGGAGTGTGTAGTAGTCATTATTCCCTCATGTCCTTCACTGACCCTCTCTCATCTTGTGTCCAGGTGTGAGGAGTATCGGCCTGATGAGGATTTACAGAGAGAAGCCAAATCCCTTCTGTCCCAAGTGACTGACCCCAAACTGACAAACAGCCAGGTAAGGGGAGCGCAGTCTGTCTTCCTACTCCCTCCTGTCTCACTATCTGCTCAGGTTACACCTCTCACTCCCCCCTCCCCTCCCTCCACTCCATCCTGCCCCCCCCACTACCCTCTTCTTCTTCTCCTTTCTGACTGTTTAATTCCTGTTCTCTTCCTGTCTGCCTCTCTATCCCCCCTCTCTCATGCTGTCTCTTTTCCTTTCTGCCTCTCTATCCCCCCTCTCTCTCATGCTGTCTCTTTTCCTTTCTGCCTCTCTATCCCCTCTCTCTCATGCTGTCTCTTTTCCGTTCTGCCTCTCTATCCCCCCTCTCTCTCATGCTGTCTCTTTTCCTCCCTTTCTCTCTCTCTGCTCACTCTCTGTGTGTCTCAGTTCTTGCAGTTTGTGAGGAAGATAGGGGACGGGGAGCTGTCTCTGGCGCACCCTTCGCACACTCCCTCCCAGGCGGTCTCGCAGGCTGAGCAGTGGTCAGAGCAGTTTGTTCAGGAGCAGGTAGTGTGGGAGAGGAGAGAGGGATTGAGGCCCCAGACTGTCCGTCCTCCATCTGCCTCCGTTGCTCTCTGTGTCTGTTTCCCAATTCTCCTGTCCCGAGCTCACACCTACACCTACACACACACCTACACACACACCTACACACACACCTACACACACACCTACACACACACCTACACACACACCTACACACACACACCTACACACACACCTACACCTACACACACACACCTACACACACACCTACACCTACACACACACACCTACACACACACCTACACCTACACACACACACCTACACACACACCTACACCTACACACCTACACCTACACACCTACACACCTACACACACACACACCTACACACACACACACCTACACCTACACACACCTACACAGCTACACCTACACAGCTACACCTACACAGCTACACCTACACACACACACACCTACACACACACACACCTACACACACCTACATATACACACCTACACACACCTACACACACACACCTACACACACACACACACACCAGACACACCTACACACACACACACCTACACACACCTACATATACACACCTACACACACACCTACACACGCACGCACACACCTACACACATACACACACCTATACACACATACACACACCTATACACACACACACACACACACATACACACACACACACCTACACACATACACCTACACACATACACATATACACACACCTACACAGCTACACCTACACAGCTACACCTACACACACACACACCTACACACACCTACATATACACACCTACACACACCTACATATACACACCTACACACACACACCTACACACACACACACCAGACACACCTACACACACACACACACACCTACACATACACACCTACACCTACACATACACACCTACACCTACACACATACACATACACCTACACACATACACACACACCTACACACATACACCTACACACATACACCTACACACATACACCTACACACATACACCTACACACATACACCTACACACATACACCTACACACATACACCTACACACATACACCTACACACATACACCTACACACATACACATATACACACACCTACACACATACACATACACCTACACACACACACCTACATACACATACACCTACACACATATACACACCCCTACACACACGCACACAGGGCTGGATTGTGTTACCGGTGATAAACACATCCCTGCTTTTATCTCCAATCCCTGCTGACTCAGTAGGAATCAATGTGAGAAAACCCAGTGATAAATGTCACCCACAGTCCAATCCAGTCCATGTCTTGTGTGCAGTATCTCATTCACACGCTGTCTTTCTGTAGCAATCTCTTACTCTGTTTCCCCCCCCACACCCCTTTAGTGCAGAGATTGGCAGCCTAGCGCCCCCACATCTGTTGTGAACTACAATTCCCAAGATCCCCAGACATCAGCAGTCTGTGGATGATGGCAGTTGTAGTCTTGATGGCCTAGGGGCCTCCCTTTCCCACTTTTGCCTGGGGGTCCATCTCTAACTTGCATCAAACTTCCCTCTCTCTCTCTCTCTCTCTCTCTCTCTCTCTCTCTCTCTCTCTCTCTCTCTCGCCCTCCCTCTCCCTCTCTCTCTCTCGCCCTCCCTCTCTCATCCTTGTCCCCTTCTTTCCCAGCTGTCTCTCCTCTCAGTTGCCATCTCTCTTGCCCTCATTGAAGTTGTCTCTTTTCCCAGCAGGCTGCTGGGGAGCAGTGGGTTGATCAGTTTGCCCCCTTAGAGAAGGATTTTGAGAAGGCCAAGGCGGCAGTGGAGGTAAGAGAGCAGCACAAGGCAGTTGTGTGAGTCCATAGAAAGGGTCACATGACTGATCAGCCCCCTCTAGTGGTATGAATCCCGGCTCCTGTGTGGATGTATTGGGGAGGGGTAGGTAAATTGGAGGAGGGCCTGTGACCTTTCATTGCTGTGGATTCTGTTTC
This sequence comes from Rhinophrynus dorsalis, assembly GCA_037306005.1. NCBI lineage: Eukaryota > Metazoa > Chordata > Amphibia > Anura > Rhinophrynidae > Rhinophrynus > Rhinophrynus dorsalis. The sequence goes on along the minus strand of CM074724.1, from coordinate 2,942,126 downwards.
AGGCAGATGTAGATTTCTGGGACAAGCTCCAGGAGGAGTGGGAAGAGATGGCCAAGAGAGATGCTGAAGCTCATCCATGGCTATCAGACTTCCAGGACCTGTCTGCCAAATCATATGATAAGGTGATGATCCCTCTCGTTCTGATGACCTCACCCCCCCGGTACCGCTCCTCCTCCCCCCACCCCGGTACCGCTCCTCCTTCCCCCCCCCTCCGGTACCACTCCGAATCCTTCCCCCCTCCGGTACCGCTCCTCCTTCCCCCCTCCAGTACCGCTCTTCCCCCCCCCCCCCCCGGTACCCGCTCTTCCTTCCCCCCCTCCGGTACCGCTCTTCCTTCCCCCCCTCCGGTACCCGCTCCGACTCCTTCCCCCCTCCAGTACCGCTCCTCCTTCCCTCCTCCAGTACCGCTCCTCCTCCCCCCCCCTCCGGTACCACTCCTCCTTCCCCCCCTCCGGTACCGCTCCTCCTTCCCTCCTCCAGTACCGCTCCTCCTCCCCCCCCCCCCTCCGGTACCACTCCTCCCCCCCCCCCTCCGGTACCACTCCTCCTTCCCCCCCCCCTCCGGTACCGCTCCTCCTTCCCCCCCCCCTCCGGTACCGCTCCTCCTTCCCCCCCTCCGGTACCGCTCCGACTCCTTCCCCCCTCCATTACCGCTCCTCCTTCCCCCCTCCAGTACCGCTCTTCCCCCCCCCCCTCCAGTACCGCTCCTCCTCCCCCCCCCCTCCGGTACCGCTCCTCCTTCCCCCCCTCCGGTACCGCTCCGACTCCTTCCCCCCTCCATTACA
>CM074724.1:2864879-2941141 GCA_037306005.1 Rhinophrynus dorsalis | reverse complement strand
AGTAGATGGTCTAGAAGAGGAAGCCCGCCTATCCACCATAGACTCCTTGACATAGGGAGAAGGGTCATCATAATCGTCCTCCCACCGTAGGTCTTTTTCTGAACCTGAGGATTCTTCAGCCCGCCTTTCGTCCAGCACAGCGAGAGGAGGAGGACAACTATCATCCCCATCAGAAGAAGAGTAGCGTGCCGTTGAGGAACTGGCGGAGACGGGTTAGATTTCTTCCGCAAGGGTGACTTGCCTTTAAAAGATGAAGAACCAGTCCCACCCCGAGGTCTCTTGGGGGGGTGGGGGCAAGTCGTAGTCAGAAGATGAGTCGTCAGCGACGTCAAACCTAGCGGGGGTCTCCCGTGGACATTGAGACAACACCTTGGTTAAAACTTTCTCTACCGAAGCAGCCACTGCAGCATTAATCATGGAGTGCATGTCAGAAGATTGATTACGGGAAGGCTCCATAGTAAACCAGAGGCACCCAATCTGTGTGATAACAGAAGGGATCATTTAGTGAGAGATAACCAAGTATTCAATACCGGGGGTGACCCTTGCTGCGAAGGAGGGTGCCCCAATTTAAGAGGGAAAATGAGTCTAGCAGAACTCGACAAATACCTTCCAAAGACTGGTAATATAGGGGTGCCCAACCATTGCCTGGGGGCACATATATAACAAGAAGAGTTCCCAAGACAGTGGTTCACATAGGCAGTAATCTATAATATTTATAGGTATAGCAATGCAGAAGTCCGTAGGGGGGAATTGAACTCAGATATAATGATAAGTCCAGTCCCCTAAACCACTATGCATAGAAGCAGCCATGGACATGCACACAGCAGGCATATATTAGAGGTCAGGGGAAACTTCCACAGAGGGTATGCCGATCAGGGGGCTCACCCCATTAACAGCAGGGACTCAGCCGTTACAGTGTAAATACATGGACCGCATGAAATGTGACGCACACGGCAGGCCTCCTACCCCAACGGGGACTCAGCCCTGAATAGGCAGACACCGAATATTGTTGGTCCTGTAAGTGGGCACACACCAGGTCTGTTTATCACAAGGGAAATATGGATGGACCCCAAGGATGATACAGGGACGCAACCCTGAAAAAGCAGCATAAATGGCAAAATATAATGTATAACGTGTCACATGTCAGGGGGCTCACCTCTACAATGACAGGGATTCAACCCTGGATAAAAGCGGAGCAGCCGCTGTAATGCCGACAGGGCTTAGCAACCCCCAGCAGTAACAGCCACCACCCCGCTAATAACAGAGGTAAGCCTGGATAGAGTAAGTTATTATTATTATTATTATTATTATTATTATATTAGTAAGTAAATATAGCTCCGCCAAGGCAAACACACACACACACACACTCACTCAGTATCGCGGGCCGAAACTCAATCGATTGGGCCTGTGAGATGATGAACGTCACGCGTTCACAGATCTAAGGGAAACTTACTCCCCGTTTCCCCAGAGCAAACTGACTCTGAATCAAATATTGTTTGTGCACTTGGCTGGTAGATAAGGGAAAAATAGTAGGGAATGGAGTGACAAAAGAGCCTAAACAGCGTGGAAGACTGGAAATACAGACACAGGGAAAACTAACCCCAGAAACGCTCAGGGCTCAAGCGACTCCTCCCTAGCGCAATACCGTTCAGTAGATGTGTTATGAGATTTTGTTTTTTTCTGATTGGGTGATGTGGTATATGCTGCTGTGAGAGTAGTAAAGAAGGTTTTAAGCAAAATAGGAAGCCTCCTGTTATGTAGTAAAATTGTATATAAATCAGTGTATATGGCTGGTACCTTACAAAGGGGGTTTTACATCTTCTGTTTGTGGCTTTATTTAAGTTTGCCACATTCCTTGTCTTTGGAAATGAATTCCCTTGGTTGCCTCTCTCACTGTTCTCTGATGTAAAATCCACAGTATCTCTGCCCTGTCACAGAACTGTTTTCAGAGCTGTTAGTGGGTGGTGGTGTGCATAACTTCTCCTAAATGGATGTCTTAGAAATCTTCTTTTCTGGATAACAACCGCCTCTGCACATCACCTGTTTTTCTGTACCTGTGAGTGTTTTCCTCACTTTCCAACCTTCCTGTACTGAGTCTGCCTGGACTTCCTGTACTGAGTCTGCCTGGACTTCCTGTACTGAGTCTGCCTGGACTTCCTGTACTGAGTCTGCCTGGACTTCCTGTACTGAGTCTGCCTGGACTTCCTGTACTGAGTCTGCCTGGACTTCCTGTACTGAGTCTGCCTGGACTTCCTGTACTGAGTCTGCCTGGACTTCCTGTACTGAGTCTGCCTGGACTTCCTGTACTAGTCTGCCTGGTACTGAGTCTGCCTGGACTTCCTGTACTGAGTCTGCCTGGACTTCCCCTACTGAGTGCTTGTACTTCCTGTAATTTAATCTGCCTGTACCGAGTCTGCCTGTGCTTCTGTACCGAGTTTTTCTGTATTTCTCTACTGAGTCTTCCTATACTTCCTGTGCTTGCTTTACTGAGTCTGCCTGCGCTTCCTGTACTGAGTGTGACGTTACTTCTTGTTCTTTAATCTGCCTGCACAGAGTCTGCTTGTATTTCCAAAGTGCACATTTTTTATCTATATAATATAAAAGAAGACTTTGTGCCTGCCAAAACACACCCAGGGGTGGATTAAGGAGGAGTTACTGTTCCCATTGGGTGATTCAATCATGCAGGGAGTTGGCCCGCCCCCACTATGCAGCCCACCCACCACTATCAAAGTCAGAAAAAAACAATATGGCCGCCACTTGCACCTACACCACAGACAAACACACATGCCCCACTCACACAGCACCACACAACACACACACATGCCCCACTCACACAGCACCACACAAACACACACACATGCCCCACTCACACAGCACCACACGCCCCACTCACACAGCACCAAGCAGACATGCCCCCACTCACACACACAGCACCACATACACCACATACACACACAAAGCCAGAAATACATATGGCTGACACACACACACAGTCCACTCACCCTGACTCCCAGAGGCCTCAGCAGGACCTGTAGTGCAGGCACCAGAGGAACAAAAATTGCACTCAAAGGGTTAAGGTAGGTCCTCATTGCTCAATTATTTCTTCACTGTCATCATTTGCCATGCAAGACACAGGGCAGACAGCCATCAGATTCACACTTAACCCACTGACTGCCACAGGGTTGTGTATTAAGTTTTACCCCTCAGGGAGTGTGTTCAAACTCCTCACACTGTAAACTTGCATTTCCCTCCCACTTCTTCTCCTTCCCCAGCCTATTACTAACACTTTTCCATATTTATGTTAAGCCCCGCCCCCCTACTCGCGATTAAGCCCCGCCCCCTTTTAACCCAGATTGCCCCATTGCTCTCTCCACATCAGCACCACATGAGGGACTCCACAAGTAAAAAATCCCAGGTATAACACATACATGCCTCACTCACACAGCACCAAACACCCATACACACACACAAAGCCAGAAAGAATGATGGCTGACACACAGTCACTCACCTTGACTCCCAGTGGCCTCAGCAGGACCTGTAGTAAAGCCACTGAACGGTGCTGCTGCATCAGCAGGGGAACAAAATGGCACTCAAAGGGTTAAGGTAGACCCTCATTGCTGAATTACTTCTTCACTGTCATCATTTGCCATGCAAGACACAGGACAGACAGCCATCAGATTCACACTTAACCCACTGACTGCCACAGGGTTCTGTATCAAGTTTTACCCCTCATGGAGTGTGTTCAAACCCCTCACACTGTAAACTTGCATTCCCCCTCCCACTTCTCCTCCTTCCCCAGCCTATTACTAACACTTTTTCACATTTATGTTAAGCCCCCGCCCCCTATCGCGATTAAGCCCCACCCACTTTTAACCCAGATTGCCCCATTTGTCTCTCCACATCAGCACCACATCAGTCCCCTCTAGGGACTTCACAAGTTAGTGTTCCAGGTATGAACACACTTCCCACTGCTATTTAACTCTGACATGCCTCTCTATACCTTAACCCTTTGAGTGCCAGAGGGGTACACAACTCATGAGCACATGTGTTTCTGCTCATATATGTTGCGTGTCTGTGTGTGTACATCTCTGTTACATATGTGTGTCCATATGTGCATCTCCAGTGTGTCTGTGTGTAAATGTCTTTTGCATGTTTCTGCCGCTCACTGTGTGTATGTGCATACCTCCCAACATTTCACAAGGCCAAAGAGGGACACGTTAGTTTTAGGTAATATTATTGGGGGTGTGGCTGGTGGGCGGGGCATTAGTAAGAATTTTTAGGTTATTTCATGACCTATTACTGGCTATTTATTTAACTGAATAAATGATTTAGTTCAAGACCAAAGTATTTTATTTGCACAGACTAATGTATAAACACATATACTGAAGTTTATTGCTTTATTGCTGTAGAGCAAAGTAATGCACACCACACAGTCAGGGCTGGTGCAAGGATTTTTGCCACCCTAGGCAAAACCTAATTTTTGCCGCCCATTTCGCTCCGCCCCTTGTGTCCCACCCCTTTATACCCTGCCTACTTATACCCAACCTCTTTTCATGATTGTCCTCTCTCTGCCCCCTGAGCCACTCTGCCCCTGTTCTGGAGATGCCTGTAAGAGATGCCCCCGACCAGCTCCAACTTGCCCCTGATCAGCTTCACTTTGGCCCACCAGCTCCACTTTGCCCCTATCAACTCCAACTTGCCCCCATCAGCTCCAACGTGCCCCCACCAGCTCCATTTTGCCCCCTCAGCTTCACTTTACCCCCTCAGCTCCAACTTACCCCCATCAGCTCCACTTTGGCCCCCCATCCTCTCCAACTTACCCCCATCAGCTCCACTTTGCCCCCATCCGCTCCAACTTGCCCCCATCCGCTCCAACTTGCCCCCACCAGCTCCACTATGCCCTCTCAGCTCCAACTTTCCACTATCAGCTCCACTATGCCCCCAGCAGCTCCAACTTGCCCCCATCCGCTCCAACTTGCCCCCATCCGCTCCAACTTGCCCCCACCAGCTCCACTATGCCCTCTCAGCTCCAACTTTCCACTATCAGCTCCACTATGCCCCCAGCAGCTCCAACTTGCCCCCATCCGCTCCAACTTGCCCCCCATCCGCTCCAACTTGCCCCACCAGCTCCACTTTGCCCCCCCTCAGCTCCAACTTGCCCCCCCTCAGCTCCAACTTGCCCCCCCTCAGCTCCAACTTGCCCCCCCTCAGCTCCACTTTGACCCTCATCAGCTCCACTTTGACCCTCATCAGCTCCAACTTGCCCCCATCATCTCCAACTTGCCCCCACCAGCTCCACTATGCCCCCTCAGCTCCAGCTTTCCCCTAACAGCTCCAACTTGCCCCCATCATCTCCACTTTGCCCCACATCTGCTCCAACTTGCCCCCTCAGCTCCACTATGCCCCCTCAGCTCCAACTTGCCCCCCATCACATACCTGTATCTCCCGCGCAGTCTTCTCTTCAGTAATGCAGAGCGCGGCAGGAGATCATGACTCCCAGCGCGCTCTGCATTACTAAAAATCCAACCCAATGAGGGAGCGCTGTAGCAACGCAGACCTGATTGTGTTGTGGTTCCCGGCGTGGTGTGTGGGCGCAGCTCTTCTCCGCTGCATGCCCGCGCCCCCAGTACGTGTGCGCCCTAGGCCGGCGCTTACCTCGCCTATAGGTGGAGCCGGCCCTGCACACAGTCTGACCTCCTAAAAAGAGGGACAGAGGGATCCGGCCCTCAAAGAGGGACTGTCCCTCCTAAAGAGGGACACTTGGGATGTATGGTATGTGTCTGCCTGTATGCTGCATATGTCTGTGTTTATCAGTGTGTCTGCATTTCAAACACGTGCGCCCAATGGTCATAACATGACGGGCAACGCCGTCCCATGTTGCTAGTTCTTTATAATCGCTAGCTCTCTAGAGAACAATATTGCTTTTACTTTTATTTTACATTTGTTAACATGCCCAATGGAGACTGCTTCAAATAAAATTGAATATTTTACATGTTCTCATTGTTCCTGCATGCAGTAATTCATTCATTGAAATTAGTTTAGGGAGTTTTACTAATGTTCAAGCATTGTACACATAGCATCGCGAATGCGCCTGTTGTTTTCTCCTAACAGTTTAGATTTTCATGTACCCTATACTTGATTTATTGTTCCGATTTAATATTAAATCTGGTTCCACGCTCCTTGGTTACATCACCAGACAAGTAATCTCCATAATCATTGTCGCCTCTAACTTCCTGACTTAATAATTCTGTCTCCATACTAGAGCGATGTAAGTCATCTCTCTTAAATAGTCCTCTATTACACCAATAGATGCCGTGATCAATGAATCCAAATCCCCTTTCTTTACACAAACTACATATCCACTAGTTAAAATACCTCATGTGAAACATCCTACCCTCATCCTGCCTGTACTCGGGTAGAAAATAAGAAAAAGATGAGGGACGTCACGTGGCCTGAATAATTTCCTAGATGGTAAAATTTTTTCTTCACCCTGAATCCATTCGTCCCAATGTGTACAGCAATGTGTTTGTCACTTCCATGTCTTACTGGTTCAACAGTCTTTATAACGCACATTTTATCTCTCTGAGCCGTAGCATAAGGAAGGCACCAAAACACACTATTCCCATCATCATCAACATCATCTCTCATGTCAGCAGCGCTTACGATGGAGTGTCCAACGAGAGAAACTTCTGCCTTTTTACCCTTTTCTTCAGGAAAAAGAAAATGTGCTGTCCTGAAATGGATGTCTAACTAATAGAGACGATGATTTACCTCCGTACAACTACTCTGGTCTGCAGGTGCAGAAAAGCCGTTCTTGTTCGGTAGTGTTACATGTCTACAACCAAACATCCTGACCCTACCAGAGCTAAATGTATTCTGGACTGCCTTCCTATTGGCATACATCTATGGTAGGGGTGCAGGAACTAGTGATAACCGCATCTGGCAAAAAATGTGACAACCTCACAATCACTGTCTTCATTTTAGCCTATTCGTTCATCGGTGGGGAGGTTACCTTTGTATAGTTCAGTAGGGCCGTATTCGTTCATTGGTGGGGAGGTTACCTTTGTATAGTACAGTAGGGCCGTATTCGTTCATCGGTGGGGAGGTTACCTTTGTATAGTTCAGTAGGGCCGTATTCGTTCATCGGTGGGGAGGTTACCTTTATACAGTTCAGTAGGGCCGTATTCGTTCATCGGTGGGGAGGTTACCTTTATGCAGTACAGTAGGGCCGTATTTCATTGATCGGTGGGGAGGTTACCTTTACGCAGTTCAGTAGGGCCGTATTTGTTCATTGGTGGGGAGGTTACCTTTACGCAGTTCAGTAGGGCCGTATTCGTTCATCGGTGGGGAGGTTACCTTTACGCAGTTCAGTAGGGCCGTATTCGTTCATCGGTGGGGAGGTTACCTTTATGCAGTACAGTAGGGCCGTATTTCATTGATCGGTGGGGAGGTTACCTTTATGCAGTTCAGTAGGGCCGTATTCATTCATCGGTGGGGAGGTTACCTTTACGCAGTTCAGTAGGGCCGTATTTGTTCATCGGTGGGGAGGTTACCTTTACGCAGTTCAGTAGGGCTGTATTCGTTCATCGGTGGGGAGGTTACCTTTACGCAGTACAGTAGGGCCGTATTCGTTCATTGGTGGGGAGGTTACCTTTACGCAGTTCAGTAGGGCCGTATTCGTTCATCGGTGGGGAGGTTACCTTTATGCAGCTACTAAACATCCACTGCACTGGAGCAATGCAGACATCAGAGAAATACAATATGCATCAGAATGGTCATCGTTTTCAAACTCCTACGTTTTACAGCTCCCGTCAGATTCACCCCTTATTTAGGATTTCAGAGCAGACCACCTTCTTCAGACCAAGTTCTTTCTGAAGAGGTTTGGTTCTGGGTGACATATATTTTATCTAGAAGCGGTAAATTTAAGCCTCCAGTTTTGTTGGCTGGATTTGTAGTTGTGGTTTTGTACGTTTCTTGATCTGTGTTGCTTTTCCACAGCTGACTTTGTTTCCCAAGGTCATGTGATAGGTATTGCATGTTCTTCCAGAGAACCTCTTATAGGTGAAGGCGCTGGGGGAGGAGCTACCCACAGTCAAGGTGAAAAGAGGATGGAGGAGCTGCAAGAGAAAATAAATTGGAGAATGGGAAAGCTACTATCTAATCACAGAAGGTGGTGATTGGGACTGTATATAAACACACACATGGGGGAGAAATTGGAAAAGTTAAAACCAGATTCATTTACTAACAATAATTGGAACAAAATAACAAAGCTTTGCAGATAACTTTCACAGTGTCCACTGTGTGAGGGACATGGTCATGGCTTCCCTATAGTGACATCTTGTTACTCACTTTGGATCCACACTTCCTTTAGGACTCCAAACCAGAGCTCCTTCTACAGGGACAGGAACCTTCCCTTAGGACTGCGAACCAGAGCGCCTTCTACAGGGACAGAAAACTTCCCTTAGGACTGCGAACCAGAGCTCCTTCTACAGGGACGGAACATTAGAGGTGTAGAAAATGGGGCAAGTGGTTGTATAGGGGCAGAGACATGGGAGGGGTAGAAATGGGGGCAAATGGTGGGATAGGGGGAGGATACCTGCGAGGGGGAAAGGAACAAGGCAGGTGGGGTAGGGGCAGAAGTAAATGGACAGATTGGGGAAGAAATTGGACAAGTGGGAGGGAGACACAGTTGAGGGAGAAATAGCAGCAACTAGTGAATGGAACAGTTCAAGTGGGATATGGGGAAGAGATGATATTCTTTCATGTGGCCTCTCTCTGCCTTTGTCTAATTCTCTCACATGGCCTCTCTCTGCCTTTCTGTAATTCTCACATGTGGCTGCTCTGCTTTCTTATTACTCTGTGTCTGCTATGCCTTCCTCTCATTCTCACCCATGGCTCCTCTGCCTTCCTCTCATTCTCACCCATGGCTCCTCTGCCTTCCTCTCATTCTCACCCATGGCTCCTCTGCCTTCCTCTCATTCTCTCTTACGTGGCTTTCCTGTGTTTTTCTCATTCTCTCCTGTGGCGCCTCATCGTTCATCTCATTCTCTCTAATGAATTTTCCTGCCTTCCGCTCGTTCTCTCTAAAGTGGCTTCTCTTCTTCCCCTAATTACAGGATTACTTGCTGTGGAATAAGCTGGGCGCCACGCTAGCTAATGGCAGTGACAGTGAGGCCGCGGTGGAGGCATATCGGAGAGCTCTTCAGCTGCAGCCAGGATTCATCCGCTCCAGATACAACCTGGGGATCGCCTGTATCAATCTCGGGGCGCACAGGTGTGTTACGGGGTGAAAGGGGGTAGATGGACTAAAAGGTGTGAGGGGAGGGAGAGATCAGAGGTGTGAGAGAGAGTAAGTACCTTTATCGCTTACTCGACTGTGACGCATGCAAGTTGGAGCTAGAGGAGAGTGATGCAGGCGAGGTGGCTCTAGAGGAGAGTGTTGCAGGCGGGGTGGCGCTAGAGGAGAGTGTTGCAGGCGGGGTGGCGCTAGAGGAGAGTGTTGCAGGCGGGGTGGCGCTAGAGGAGAGTGATGCAGGAGGGGTGGCGCTAGAGGAGAGTGATGCAGGCGAGGTGGCGCTAGAGGAGAGTGTTGCAGGCGAGGTGGCGCTAGGGGAGAATGATGCAGGAGGGGTGGCGCTAGGGGAGAATGATGCAGGCGGGGTGGCGCTAGAGGAGAGTGTTGCAGGCGGGGTGGCGCTAGGGGAGAATGATGCAGGAGGGGTGGCGCTAGAGGAGAGTGTTGCAGGCGGGGTGGCGCTAGGGGAGAATGATGCAGGAGGGGTGGCGCTAGGGGAGAATGATGCAGGCGGGGTGGCGCTAGAGGAGAGTGTTGCAGACGAGGTGGCGCAAGAGGTGAGGGTTGCAGACGAGGTAGCACTAGAGGTGAGGGTTGCAGGCGGGGTGGCGCTAGAGGTGAGGGTTGCAGATAACTTAGAGACTATAATTCGGGGGAGACAGGACTGGGCTGATGGGGAAGTTCAGGTATATATATATTTTTTTTTTTTTCCAGCTGCTTACAGTTTGCCCCTTATCTTTCCCTCCATGTTCTCTACTCCTCCTCGCCCCTCCCTGCTGATATCTCTACTCCTCCTCCCCCCTCCCTGCTGATATCTCTACTCCTCCTCGCCCCTCCCTGCTGATATCTCTACTCCTCCTCGCCCCTCCCTGCTGATATCTCTACTCCTCCTCGCCCCTCCCTGCTGATATCTCTGCTCCTCCTCCCCCCTCCCTGCTGATATCTTTACTCCTCCTCCCCCCTCCCTGCTGATATCTTTACTCCTCCTCGCCCCTCCCTGCTGATATCTTTACTCCTCCTCGCCCCTCCCTGCTGATATCTTTACTCCTCCTCGCCCCTCTCTGCTGATATCTTTACTCCTCCTCGCCCCTCCCTGCTGATATCTTTACTCCTCCTCCCCCCTCCTTGCTGATATCTTTACTCCTCCTCCCCCCTCCCTGCTGATATCTCTACTCCTCCTCGCCCCTCCCTGCTGATATCTTTACTCCTCCTCGCCCCTCCCTGCTGATATCTTTACTCCTCCTCCCCCCTCCCTGCTGATATCTTTACTCCTCCTCGCCCTTCCCTGCTCATATCTCTGCTCCTCCTCCTCCCCCCTCCCTGCTGATATCTCTGCTCCTCCTTCCATCTACCCCTTCTCTGTCACATCCTCTTCCTTTTCTTTCTCTGCCTCCATATCTCTGTTCTCCCGGTATGACACTGTCTCTGTTTCTACTCCAGTGCTTCTCTCCCGTGTGCCAATGTTCTCCCCTTCTCTCTCATGCAGGGAGGCAGTGGAACATTTCCTGGAGGCTCTCAGTATGCAGCAGCAGAGCGGCGGTTCTGGGGATGCCATGTCTGACAATATCTGGAGTACCCTGCGGATGGCGCTGTCCATGTTAGGGCAGAGTGAGCTTTATGCTGCTGCAGATGCCCGTGATCTTGGCACACTGCAAGCTGCATTCCCACCTCCCTCTTCCACCACCCAATGACCATCCTTTGACCCGCTGCCGTGTGAGTGTATGCTGGGAGGTCTCCCACAATGCAAAGCGCCAGTTAGAGTCATTCTGCCGTAGCAGTTAGTGCAGCTCTCTGTGGAGGAAAAGCTGTCTCCGAGCGAAGCTGAACATCGTGGCAGAGCGCATCTGTCCCTGGCTGGATGGGTTGGAGATTCTCCCACAATGCACCTGTGCTCTTCCATCACTGGCTGCTAGAAAAGGGACAAACTGAGGTTCTGCCTCTAATTGACAACGTAATTCTATTTAATCTCTATTTAATTATCATCCATGTGTGTACGGAGCCGGGTACTGTTCTGTAACAGGAAGTGATGCCACTGCAGAGATCCCCCTTTGCTTGTCCAATCAGGAGCTGCTCAGAAATGCCCGCCTGCCAGCCCTTGGCATTGTGTGTCTCTTAGTATGAGTTCTGCTCTGGTATTGGGGTGGGGGGGGGTTGTGTTTCAGCCTAGTGATACGTGCCATCCATATTGACAGGTGGTTGGGCCTCGTTGGGTCATGACCCGCTGACATCTGACCCTAGAACTTCCCTTCCTAGGGTTCCTCCCTTCGTTCTGGAATTGCACTACAGACCCGTGCGATTGGGGATTTCCAGCTCACTGACTCTCACCTTACCAGCACATTCAGAACAGGAGCGGTGCACAAACAGATTTAACCCCACAAGTACCAGTGTGCTGCCTGCTCCTCTGATGATGCAGGGGTTAAGTTAACCCTGGGTGCTGGAGAGTAAACAATGATCTGCGCACACTGAAGAAAAACGGTACGATTTTGGTGCAAAAAAGTGCTACATAGGGGACATGAAAAATCCCCTTTATTATTATTATTATTATTATTATTAAACACAGCTTTTAAACCCTCATATGCTAGACAGGTGTCCCACTCTTGGAGACACATTGACTTAGAGACCTTTCTGGCATTTTAGGAGTTAAAATCCCCATTTAACTTCGTATAAAATGTTTTTTCTTTCCCGTTATAAACGTGGTTTGCCCCAGAACGGCGCCATGTGGTTTGTGCAGATAAAACTATTAACTCTCTATAATGAATATGTACGCTACTGGAGTCTTACACACACCTATAACAAATCAGTTCCACACACCTATAACAAATCGGTTACACACACCTATAACAAATCAGTCTTACACACACCTATAACAAATCAACACACACCTATAACAAATCAGTCTTACACACACCTATAACAAATCAGTCTTACACACACCTATAACAAATCAGTTACACAAACCTGGGCAAAAGGGTATAGGAGAAATTGGAGCGAACCTTCTGCACTGTAGGGGACAAGTAAAAACTCCCATTGACTTTAAATGTGAGTTTGATTTGTATGAAAAAAAACTTTCAAAATCCCCTATATTTGTGTGAGACGTTCTTATATAAATTAATAGATTATGAGCTATTTTTTATTTACCATTATGTGTAAGATAAACACTACTGTCTGTCATAGCCGTGCGTCAGATACTGACATTCCTCACTGCTGTCCCTCCTACCCGCCTCTCCCTCACACGCTTCCTCCCTCCTACTTTAATTAGTAACTGGAGAAAAATGGGGTTCGTATGAGGCCTCTCTACAGTCAAAAACAAGATGACTCCGTTTCTTTTTATCCCTGTGAGATGAGAGGGAGAGCAGTGTGGAATGTTAGTATTTGGCACACAGATGTACCAGCCACTACTGTCTAACTTGTATAAACGGACAAAGCACAATAGTTCATAAACTACTATTTTAAATAAAAGAAATGGTAATATAACAGCATTATAAAGGTCTTACAAATGACCCCAACTTGGCATAAGGTGAAACTTCCACTTTAATCACTACACTTTCCCCCTTTTAAGGAATAAAACCGATATGATACAATTAATTCATAAAAGTTACCTTTACGCAGTTCAGTAGGGCCGTATTCATTCATCGGTGGGGAGGTTACCTTTACGCAGTACAGTAGGGCCGTATTCGTTCATCGGTGGGGAGGTTACCTTTATATAGTACAGTAGGGCCGTATTCGTTCATCGGTGGGGAGGTTACCTTTACGCAGTTCAGTAGGGACGTATTCATTCATCGGTGGGGAGGTTACCTTTACGCAGTTCAGTAGGGCCGTATTCGTTCATCGGTGGGGAGGTTACCTTTACGCAGTTCAGTAGGGCCGTATTCGTTCATCGGTGGGAGGTTACCTTTATATAGTACAGTAGGGCCGTATTCGTTCATCGGTGGGGAGGTTACCTTTACGCAGTACAGTAGGGCCGTATTCGTTCATCGGTGGGGAGGTTACCTTTACACAGTTCAGTAGGGCCATACTCCATCGGTGGGGAGGTTACCTTTACGCAGTACAGTAGGGCCGTATTCATTCATCGGTGGGGAGGTTACCTTTACGCAGTTCAGTAGGGCCATACTCCATCGGTGGGGAGGTTACCTTTACGCAGTTCAGTAGGGCCGTATTCATTCATCGGTGGGGAGGTTACCTTTACGCAGTACAGTAGGGCCGTATTCGTTCATCGGTGGGGAGGTTACCTTTACGCAGTTCAGTAGGGCCGTATTCGTTCATCGGTGGGGAGGTTACCTTTACGCAGTACAGTAGGGACGTATTCATTCATCGGTGGGGAGGTCACCTTTACGCAGTTCAGTAGGGCCGTACTCCATCGGTGGGGAGGTTACCTTTACGCAGTTCAGTAGGGCCGTACTCCATCGGTGGGGAGGTTACCTTTACGCAGTTCAGTAGGGACGTATTCATTGATCGGTGGGGAGGTTACCTTTATATAGTTCAGTAGGGCCGTATTCGTTCATCGGTGGGGAGGTTACCTTTACGCAGTTCAGTAGGGACGTATTCATTCATCGGTGGGGAGGTTACCTTTACGCAGTTCAGTAGGGCCATACTCCATCGGTGGGGAGGTTACCTTTACACAGTTCGGTAGGGCCGTACTCCTTCATCGGTGGGGAAGTTACCTTTATACAGTTCAGTAGGGCCGTATTTCATTGATCGGTGGGGAAGTTACCTTTACGCAGTTCGGTAGGGCTGTATTTCATTGATCGGTGGGAATCAGAAGAATCTATTTGCCCCCAATGGTGCAGATGGTCCCGTAGTCTTAAGTCACCGGTGCTAATTCACATTCAGATACATTTTGATATTATTATTACAGTTTTAACCCATGGCTATTAGTGACATGTCCAACATACAGAGAAGCCCAATGTTACTAAAGAGTGTCTGTAATTTTACTGTCAGAACAGAAACCTCGGCATCATTTTTACCCCTTCAGGACCAGAAATGTGTGAGCAGTGCATTGCACACTCCTCTGGAACTCAAGGGGTTAATGTAAAATTACTGTACAACAGAAATGGACGTTGTACATTCAAACTAGAACAACAGCACTTATGTGTGCAAGAAAGAAACGATTGCCTTCAGAGCCATCACTATGGGATATCCCACTGCTGCCACCAGCGTGCGTTTCTAGTGATTCTGAATATGGAAGACCTCTGATATGAACAGGCAGGCAAAACGTAACCGTGACATCGCTGTTGCAGAAATGGGGTAGGAGCAGAGCTTTGCTCTGCAGTTATTTATTACATAATGGGGTAGTGACAGAGCATTGCTCTGCTGGTGTCTGACTCCTAGAGTTAGATGTTCTAATCCATAAGGTGTCACTGTATGAAAGACCCTGCAGTGTGAAGGGTGGATGGGGCTCTGCCTTGGATCTTGGTTTGCTTGTTACACAATGCTGTAACATTATAAATTGTATGATATTTGTAATAATAAAATATATAATCTACAGATCTCTCCAGTGTATTGTTTGTGTGTGTTGCTTTTCCTCCCTTTTTCTTCATAGATGTGCAGTTCTGTTTTAGAGAAATGTCCTCTGTTCTCATTGCTCCAAATACGGATATAAATAAAGATTTATCATTCTGCACCTATCCATACATTGCCATAGAGTGAAGATAAACGTCAAGACATATAATATGTATTAAAGCCTAATGACGCGTTTCAGTGATCAACCCCTTTCTCAAATCTCAGGCATAACATCAAATATAGAAGTTATCACCATTTATGCCTATGAGATTTGAGAAAGGGGTTGATCCCTGAAACGCATCATTAGGCTTTAATATATATTATACGTATTGACGTTTAACTTCACTCTATGGCAATGTATGTATAGTTTTAATAAATTTTCTAAGGTTCCCAGCGTAACATAGTAATTTAGGTTGAAAAAAGACTTGAGTCCATCTAGTTCAACCTTTTCGTATTCCTGATTACCATCGTTGATCTAAAAGAAGGCAAAAAAAACCCCCTCAATTAGCAATTTATTGTGGGAGTCCTTTTGAAGACGCAGCACCCACCCTTCAGAGAGACTGGGTAGGGGCAGTCAGATTCCCTCATTTGTGTATGCTGACCACTACTAGTGATCTAGAGAATTGGGAGTACAATGGTGTACTGGTGGAGGTCCTTTATTGGCAATTCATATTGCACTAGGTAGCACCCTTTTTTTTTCTTCTTGTTTTGTTCTCTAGAGGATGAAGACCTCTAAGTCCTTTCTTCCATTCAGTCACAGTGAGTACCGCCAAGTCACACCAATGTGTCGGGATCAGAGATCTAGTGGAGTTCAGGAGGTGTAACAGCAGTCTCTGAAGTGGAGGGGTACGTAAAGAAATCTGTCCCAGGTCAGAAAACAGGTAGAGTCTTCTTTCCAATGGGATTGTGAGTTTCAGAATCTGGCTTAAACTATCCTGAATCAAAGACCAGAAGGGCACCAGAGCCAGACACGTCCACCAGAAGTGAGACATCAAGCCGACATCTGACCTGCATCTCCAGCAGCGATGCAGACGGGAATATAGCCGCTAGCTGTTCGGGAGTGTAGTACCATCTCGTGAGGAGCTTACAGTTCATTTCTTGAAGAGCAGTTTCATAGGACAACCTCAGCAGATGCTGAAAAACGGTGAACCATTGGTCAATGGACCAGGAAAAACCCAATTCCCTCTCCCACTGAGCAAAGAACCATGGTTTACGCTCTGGAGATGAAATAGCTCCCACAAGTTTGCTTATTTTTTGAAAGCGCTCTAGTGCAGAGTTTCCCCTCCACAAGAGCTGACTTAAACTGAGTGCGATCACGGGGCTCGTGTCCAATCGCTGCCAAGGTGTCTTGAAAGTGTCTAAGTTGGAAGTATTGCCAAGAGGCCGATGAAAAAAGGACAAAGTCATCCTGTAAGACAGTGAAAGTGGTCAGGTCATATATAAGGAAAATGACCCCAAGGGTATGTACTCCTCTGGATACCCATCCCTGAAAAGGAGAGCCTACAGAACCAGCGGGGAAGTCCAGGTGGCCATATATTGAGAGACAAGGAGATGGGTGTGGCTCCAACTGGACGAGGCCCTTGGCTTCGAACCATCTCTGTAACAAATGACTCTGTACAGGGTGCGATCTAATCTGGGGAGGAACCAAACAGGGTGGAAGCCATAGTAGATTACGCGGAGCCGACTTGCCAATATCCTAAAAGAGCGCTTTCACCCACTGCCTTTGTGAATTGTAATAGCATTCCACCAGTTTGTGAATACCGCACATAAATATAAATCTCAATATTTCATGTAATCTACCAGCCCAACGCGTTTCGCCACTCTATATTGCTTCGGCTACTGAATCAAACTTCATTGTGAAGGTGTAGTTTGGTTGTCTGCGGTTCTTTGACACGCTGTAGAAGACCAGAGCTAGAAAATGTTTTTTGTTCTTACATTTAATTAGTTAGAAAAGAAAAGTGATACAGTTCACTTGGTGTATCCTTTGTATCACTGATCAAAAGTCTGAAGACAAAATGCACTTTCATGCCTTGAGCCTCTGACACCTTACTGCACAAGATACGCTGAATAACATGGGAGTGAGGAGGTGATAGAAATGATAGGAATGCAACAGCACTTCTTCAATGTAAAAGGGAGTATGTGACAGCAGATACTTTGTGACAGGATTAGTACAACTCACATTATTATTTTAAGCATTGTTAGTCTTGAAGAACGAAGACCTACAACTGTTCAGGACTATTATTCCCATGATCCTCATTGAAAGAAAGATAACTGTGACTGTAAGAGTGGGGTAATCGAAGAAGAAATGGGGAAATGAGATGTTGGGAATGGGGTACTGCACATACAAGGACACCTAGAAACACACTGGCGCACATACAGATAAGCACACACAGACACACATAGTCACACAGTGACGCACACATCCTCTTACATGCTTTCCTTTCCACCTGACACCCCAGCGCCCTCTCTTATGCCTTGTCTTCCTGTGTCTGACAGCATGTCAGAGAAGATGGATGTGATGAAGATTCAGATAGGAAGGCAATGCAGGAGAAAGGGTGGAGGGATGAGAGCTGGAATGGATAGGTGGCAGAGACAGTATAACATAATTAAATTTCGATTTTCTGTATATGTCAAGTAATATGGCACACGTACAAAGGGACAACAGGAGGAGGCTTACAGGAGACAAACAAGAAAGTATGTCAGAGAAATGAGTAATGAAAACGCCAAGAGATGTAACTGAGGAGTCAAATGGATGATGACAAGGTATCATAGAAGGTGGTGAGGTGTCAAATGGAAGGGATAGCATGTAATAGAGGATGGAGATATGATACCCCTTCAACCTGGCATGTCACCAACCTCTCTGATGCCTTGCCTTCCTCCATTTGACTCGTCAGCTAAATCTGTACATTTCTTCAGTACTCCTTTGTCAGAGCAACTGCTTTCTCTCCTTCTGTACCCCTCACCCAGTTACCCATTCCACATTTGCCTTACTGCTTGTATGGCCATATCTGTGAATGATCTAAATGAGCTGTGTAACCGTCTGATCTTTATAATAGTAAGTGTTTGCAGTCTCACATACATTGTAGCCAATGTCCCTGAGTATACTACTCATTGGAGGTTGCGCATAACATCGCAACATCCAGCCTGACTGTGTAAAAGTGCTGATTCAGGCATGAATAGTGCTGAAAGCACTATGATTGCAGTATGCTGCAACAGTGAAGCTTTAGTGGGGTGTCAATTGAGGCATACACAAGAATTAGTTATACTGTATTGAGAGTAATACAGCATTAGAAACACGTGAAACCTCAGCACAGCGGAAGTGAGTGGAGGTTCCATGAAAGCATTATACGGGTTGCAATGCAACATATAGTACAAGTGCTTGTAAGCCTTGGAAACCTGTTGGGCAGTGAAAGGGTTAATCCCAATCGTGGATCCTTACAGTGACTTTCTCAATCATGGCTCATACTACACTGGAACGCACAAGTTGTGTACTTGTCTCCGTTTCATCGCAATGCAATACTTTTGGGTCAACTACGGGCAAGTAGGAATGACAAGCGACAACTGATTCACATAAGCGCCACAGGACAATGTCCTGTCCAGTGCCGCATGACTAACATTTTTGCTCCCCACAATTCGTGGACCACGAACATTTGCCCCACAACACCTATCTAGAGATGATAGGCTGGAGGCTCTGTCCAGAATTGGCTGACATACGATAAATCAATGCGGCCAGTGGATGGAGGTAGCACATGAATGTCGCCCTTTGGGTTTCATTGAGCATTGTTTCGTTTGGCCATGGATATAGCGCTGAAACGGTAGATAGCGCTTACATTATGGGCTGCAAGACAGGTTATAATACAGGTGACCGGCATACATATATGTTTTGACATGCTATAGCGCTGACAGTATGGGCAACAAGACACCCAACAGTACAGCTGACCGGCAATCATAGATTTCTTTTTTTTTTTTATCTGCCAATCTATATAGCGCTGACATGGTATAGCGCTTCCATTATGGGCTACAACACAGCAGACAGTACAGCTGACGGCATACATACATTTATTAATTGTAATCTGCCAATCTATATAGCGATGAGATGCTATAGAGCTGACAGTATGGGCAACAAGACACCCGACAGCACAGCTGACCACTATACATAGATTTCTTTATTTTAATCTGCAAATCTATATAGCGCTGACATGCTATAGCGCTTCCATTATGGGCTACAACACAGCAGACAGTACAGCTGACCGGCATACATAGATTTCTTTATTTTAATATGCCAATTTATATAGCGCTGAGATGCTATAGCGCTTCCATTATGGGCTACAACACAGCAGACAGTACATCTGACCGGCATACATAGATTTCTTTATTTTAATCAGTCAATCTATATAGTGCTGACATGCTATAGCGCACCCATTATTGTCTAAAAGACAGCCAACAGTACAACTCCCCGGAATAAATTTTTTTTTTTTCTTACCTATGGGCTCCTTCCCTGTAAACTGTGTATCCAAGCGCTTGCAGCAAACTGGGACTTTTTTGTTCTCAGCCAAGTACACTAGGCGCATTGATACTACATGACAGCCAATAGCAGGGCTATGAAGATGAAGCCTATTTTAATATTGTACGTCACAGTCTACAAAAGTGGACCTTCCCTCCTCCCCTTTAGTGTGGAACGCGCACATTTTGGTGACCAGCGCGAGAACGAGCCTGATCAGGGGGAGAAACAAAGATGGCTGCCGAATGACTGAAAAAAGGTACATAAATACATATTTTTCTGGAAATGTAACAGGTTATAACATAAATAACTTGCAGCACACATTCAAATAGCATTTATACTGCAAGTTTCTGTTTTCAACAATCTTAACATTACTATCACTTTAAGTCTAAGAAGTTGATACCTCTAGAGTTGAATTCAAGAGATAGTCTTAAATTGTACTGATTCTTGTTGAGTTCAGAGATGAACAACTTCAAAGTGTCTGTCCTGCCTTTTCAAAGAAAGAGGATGTCATCAATGTACCAATGCCATAAGAGAATATTGTTGGTATAAATTTCCATATTCTCTGCAAAGGCAACTTCTTGCCCCCACCACCCAGATACACATTTGCATAAGTGGGAGCACATGCTGTTCTCAAGGCGGTACCCCGGGTCTGTAGGTAAAAGTCATTATTGAACAAGAAAATGTTGTTGTGTAATACGAAGGAGAGCATCCTAAGAAGACATTGCTGATTGATCGTGTCCTTCCAATCATTTCTGATGAGATGGTATCGAGTGTGGTCAATAGATTTGTACAATGACTCAACGTCGACATCCTCTTTCTTTGGAAAGGCATGGCAGACACTTTGAAGTTGTTCATCTCTGAACCACTGTCTTCATGTGACGGTGAATCATTGTTCTGGTTTTATTTTTTGCTCGAACACAGTGCTATGACATCATAATGTCAATGCTAAATGGTCTAATGTAAAAGAGATTTTTTCCTCTGGTTTTCTTGTTGCTTGAAACACAGAACTATGACATCATAATGTCAATGCTCAGTGGCCTTATGCAACTGAAAATTATTTGTCTTGTTTTCTTTTTTTGCTGAAACAGTGCTATTACATCATAACGTCAATGTCTAATGGTGTCAGGGAAAGGAGAATTATTGCTCTGGTTTCCTTCTTGCATTAAACACAGTACTATGACATCATAATGTCAATGCCCAATGGCCTTTTTGGAATTAGAATCATTAGACTGGTTTTATTTTTTTTTTACTGAAACACAGTGCTATGACATTATAATATCAATACTCAACAGACTTATGCGAATGAGAATCATTGCTGTGTTTTTCTTTTTTGCTGAAACACAGTACTGTGACATCATAATGTCAATACCTAATAGCTCAACAGAAAACATAATTATTGATTGTGTTTCCTTCTTGCTTGAAACACAGTACTATGATGTCATAAATTTAATACCCACCTTCATGTGAGGGAGAATCATTGCTCTGATTTAATTTTTTGCTTGATCACAGTGATATGACATCATAATATTAATGCCAAATGGTCTAATGTAAACTAGAGTTATTGCTCTGGTTTCCTGCTTGCCTGAAACACAGTAGTATGACATCATAATGTCAATGACTAGTAGCCTTATATGAATGAGAATCATTAGTTTGGTTTTCTTTTTTTTACTGAAACACAGTGCTATGACATTAAAATATCAATGCTCAATAGCCTTATGCTAATGAAAATTATTGCTCTGATTTTCTTTTTTGCAGAAACACAGTGCTGTGACATCATAATGTCAATACCTAATGGCTCAGCATAAAATAGAATTATTGCTAGTGTTTCCTTCTTCCTTGAGACAAAGTACTATGATGTCATAGATTTAATACTGTCCTCATGTGAGGGAGAATCATTGCTATGGTTTATTTTTTGCTCAAACACAGTGCTATGATATCATACATTCAATGTCAAATTGCCTCACGTAAAATAGAATTATTGCTCTAATTTCCTTCTTGCTTGAAACACAGTACTATGACATCATAACGTCAGTGCCCAATGGCATTATATGAGAATCTTTAGTCTAATTTTCCTTTTTTTGCTGAGACACAGAGCTATGATATCATAACGTCAATGACTAAAGGCATCAGGTAAAAGGAGAACCAATATGAGTGTAAAGCGCTGCGGAATCTGTGTGCGCTATATAAATAAAGGATTATTATTATTATTAATTATTGCTCTGGTTTCCTTATTTTTCACTTTTTCCACAAAGGTTTTTGCCTTTTCGTCTACGCAAAAATGTCCTCCTTTTTTCCTATTTTAACAAATGTTTTGCCTATTTTAACACATTTTTCGTTTATATTTCCTATAGGTACTACATTTCTCACTGTAATATTACTTCTTTTGAGGGCTGAAGTTTAGAAACAAGTGGCTGAAAGTCAAAGTTGTGAGTCCTACATCAACATATGGCTTGAAAAATGTGTTAGAATGCAGAATGCATTTGTCCTTTGTCCACAACACTAACTTCCTGCTTAAGTGACACTGACACATATTCATGATGATGTCAAGTAATAAAAAAATAAAGTACAACCTACAATGTGACAGATGTGTATGGTAGTGGTGGGGTGGGGGACTGGCTGGTATGGTGTGATTTGTGTATGTATATTGTTTTTACTATTGTCATGTTTGCGTCAAGGCACTGTCCTCCTTCTCAGATTACTGACACACATTACTTGTCCCTCATAGCAGTGGTCCCATATGGGATAGATGGTGGCAATCCTTCTTCACATCCCTCCTCCACCTCCTCATCTGTGCTGCTGTTAATATATTTGTCCTGGCTTTGTCTGTCATGTGTGGTTTCTACTACTACTACTACTACTACTGGAGCTGGATATTGATGTAATTCTACTGCCACTACTACTAGGTGTCAAAGGTGCAGCACTTACAGCAGCAGAGGCACTTGTCATATCTAACACTGCGGATGTTAATAACCTGTGTTGCTGTTGCTGGGTACTCAAAGCAGGTGTGTGTGGCTGAGTGGGACTTGGACTTTGATGAGGCGATGATGCTGATGATGACTGATAGGGTGACTGTGTGCTTTTAAAAGTGATGGAGGATACAGCCTTTGACTTTCTGCTAACCTTATAGCCCTGTCATCATCCTCACTCTCAACTTTATCTGTATCTGAACAAGAGAAGGCTGCTGAAGGGATATATTCTAGATCTGCATTATAATCAGTCATCATTAGGTCATCCTAAACATTATAACTGAAAAACAAAATCAACAACGTCCTTCCCCAGATTTCCCCACCCAGCACAGAGACAATACCAGCAAGCAAATATGACCCCAACTGTGTCTTGCCAGTCAGTCGATCTGAATTTTGGGGTATTATTTGGGGTCAACCTCCTTCCTCCCTTCTTCTCCCAGAGTGCCCCACTGACTCTTTGAATATAGGAAACAAATATCCTACCTAAAAGACTCCCTAAACTAAACTTCAATTCCCCTCTCTTCTCTAGCTCAAACAAGGTGCTACTCTTTCCTCTCACGAACACAGAATGGCTGCCGCGACACCCTGACACCCTTCTATATGGCTGTAGAAAACGTTCGTGTGGTGTAGAAAAATTTTCTTCCCATTGATTTCAATGCACAATGAGCTAGGCAAAAAAGTGGGAAAAATCAGAAAATCATCAGTTTTTGCGGGAAATTTTTCGAAAAGCAGAAAGTGCCATTTTTCGCCGATTTCAGTTTGAGGCAAAACTTTTTACCCATCCCTAATTATAATGTCAATGCTCAATAGCCTTTCGCGAATGAGCATCTTTGCTATGGTTTTCTTGTTTGCTGAAATACAGTGCTGTGACATCATAATGTCAATGCCTAATGGCTAAACACAAAAGAGAATTATTGATCATGTGTCCTCCTTCTTTGAAACACAGTACTATCATGTCATAAATTTAATATGTGGCCTTATATGAATGAGTATCATTAGTTTGGCTTTCTTTTTCTGCTGAAACACAGTGCTATGATATCATAATGTTAATGTCTAATGGTGTCAGGTAAAGGAGAATTAGTCTTCTGGTTTCCTTCTTGCATGAAACACGGTACTATGACATAATAATGTGAATTCCAAATGGTTAAATGTAAAAGAGAATTATTGCTCTGGATTCCCTTCTTGCTTGAAACACAGTTCTATGACATCATCATAGAGGCCTTATAGGAATACGCATCATTAGTCTAGTTTTATTTTTTTTTTAAACACAGTGCTATGATATTATAATGTCAATTCCTAATGTCATCAGGTAAAGGAGAATTATTGCTCTGGTTTCCTTCTTGCATGAAACACAGTACTATGATAATATCAATGCCCAATGGCCTTATATGAATAAGAAACGTTAGTCTAGTTTTCTTTCTTTGCTGAAACACAGTGCTATGACATCATAATGTCAATGCTTAATGGCTTCAGGTAAAGGAGAATTATTGCTCTGGTTTTCTTCTTGTATAAAACACAGTACTATGACATCATAATGGCAATGCCCAGTCGCCTAATACGAATGAGAATCATTAGTCTAGTTTTCTTTTTCTGCTGAAACACAGTGCTATGACATCATAATGACACTTAATGGCATCAGGTAAAAGGAGAATTATTGCTCTGGTTTCCTTCTTGCTTGAAACACAGTAGTATGACATCATAATGTCAATGCCCAGTGACCTTATACGAACAAGAATCATTAGTATGGTTTTCTTTTTTGCTAAAACACAGTGCTATGACATCATAATGTCAATACATAATGACGTTTGGTAAAAGAGAATTATTGCTCTGGTTTCCTTCTTGCATGAAGCATAGTACTATGACATGATAATGTCATTACCCAATGGCCTTATATGAATGAGAATTAGTCTAGTTTTCTTTCTTTGCTGAAACACAGTGCTATGGCATAATAATATCAATGCCAAATGGTCAAATGTAAAAGAGAATTATTGCTCTGGTTTCCTTCATGCTTGAAACACAATACTATGACATCATGATGTCAATGGCCTCATAGGAATGAGCATCATTAGTCTAGATTTATTTTTCTTCTGAAACACAGTGCTGTGACATTGTAATGTCAATTCCTAATGTCGTCAGTAAAGTAGAATTGTTGCTCTGGTTTCCTTCTTACATGAGTCACAGTACTATGACATTATGATGTGAATGCCCAATGGCCTTATACAAATGAAAATCATTAGTGTGGATTTCGTTTTTTATTGAAACACAGTGCTATGACATTATAATTTCAATGCTCAATAGCCCTATGCAAATGAGAATCAATGCTCTGCTTTTCTTTTTTTCTGAAACACACTGCTGTGACATCATAATGTCAGTGCCTAATGGCTAAACATAAAAGATGATTATCGCTTGTGTTTCCTTCTTGCTTGAAGCACAGTACTATGATGTCATACATTTAATACCCACTGGCTTCACGTGAAGGAGAATCGATGCTCTAGTTTTATTTTTCACTCAAGCACAGTGCTATGACATCATAATGTCAATGCCTAATGGTGTCAGGTAAAGGAGAAGTATTGCTCTGGTTTCCTTTTGGAAGAAACACAGTACTATGACATCAAAATGTCAATGCCCAATGGCCTTATACGAAGGAGAATCATTAGTCTAGTTTTCTTTTTTTACTGAAACACAGAGCTATGTCATTATAATGTCAGTGCTCGATAACCTTATGCTAATGTGAATCATTGCTCTGGTTTTCTTTTTTCCTGAAACACAGTGCAGTGATACCATAATGTGAATGCCTAATGGCTCAACATAAAGAGAATTATTGCTCCTGTTTCCTTCTTACTTGAAACACAGTAGTATGATGTCTTAAATGTAATATCCACTGGCTTATGTGAAGGGGGAATCACTTCTCTGGTTTAATTTTCTGCTTCAACACAGTGCTATGACATCATTATGTCAATTCCAAATGGTCAAATGTACAAGAGAATTATTGCTCTGGTTTCATTCTTTCCTGAAACACAGTACTATGACATCATAATGTCAATGCCCAGTGGCTTTATTCGAATGAGAATCATTATTCTAGTGCTATGTTTTTCTGAAGCACAGTGCTATGACATTATAATGTCAGTTCCTAATAGTGTCAGGTAAAGGGGAATGATTGCTCTGGTTTCCTTCTTGTATAAAATGCAGTACTATGACATCATAATGGCAATGCCCAGTGGCCTTATAAGAATGAGAATCATTAGTCTAGTTTTCTTTCTTTGGTGAAACATTGCTATGACATCATAATGTCAATGCCTAATGGCATGCAATAAAAGAGAATTATTGCTTGTGTTTCCTTCTTGCTTAAAACACAGTACAATGATATCATACAATTTATACCTGCTGGCTAAATGTGTGGAAAATCTTTAGACTGCTTTAATTTTTTGCTGAGACACAGTACTATGACATCATAATGTCAAAGCCTAATGGCTTCAGGTAAGGTAGAATTGTTACTCAGGTTTCCTTCCTCCATGAAACACAGTACTATGACACCATAATATCAATGCCCAGTGGCCTTATATGAATGAGAATCATTAGTCTGGTTTCATTTTTTTGCTGAAACACAGTGCTTTGACATCATAAGGTAAATGCCTAATGGAATCAGGTAAAGGGGAATTAATGCTCTGGTTTCCTTCTTGTATTAAACACAGTACTATCACATCATAATGTCATTGCCCAGTGGCCTTATACTAATTAGAGTCAGTAGTCTGTCTTTCTTTTTTTACTGAAACACAGTGCTGTGACATTATAATGTCAATGCTCAGTAGCCTAATACGAATTAAAATCATTGCTTTGCTTTTCTTATTTGGTAAAATACAGTGCTGTGACATCATAATGTCAAAGCCTAATAGCTCAAAATAAAATGAATTATTGCTTGTGTTTCAGTCTTGCTTGAAACACAGCACTATGTTGTCATAAATTAAATACTACTGTCTTCATGTGAGGGAGAATCATTGCTCTGGTTTTATCTTTTGCTCGAACACAGTGCTATGACATCATAATGTCAATGCTAAATGGTCTAATGTAAAAGAAAATTATTGCTCTGGTTTCCTTCTTGCATGAAACACAGTTCTATGACATTATAATATCAATGCCCAGAGGCTTTATAAGAATGAGTTTTTCTTTTTTTTTGCTGAAGCACAGTACTATGACATCATAATGTGAAAGCCTAATGTCGTCAGGTAAAGAAGAATTATTACTCTGGCTTCAAGTGACAGAGGATCGTTGTTCTGGTTTTATTTTTTGCTCGAACACAGTGCTATGACATCATAATGTCAATGCCAAATGGTCTAATGTAAAAGAGAATTATTACTCTGGTTTCCTTCTTCCTTGAAACACAGTACTATGACATCATAATGTTAGTGCTCAGTGGCCTTATACGAATGAAAATCACTAGTCTAGTTTTCTTTTGTTGCTGAAACACAGTACTATGACATCATATGTCAATGTCTAATGGCATCAGGTACAGTAGAAAAGAAGAATTATTGCTCTGGTTTCCTTCTTGCATGAAACACAGTACTATGACATTATAATGTCAATGCCCAGTGGCTTTATACGAATGAGTTTTTCTTTTTTTGCTGAAGCACTATGACATCATAATGTCAAAGCCTAATGGCGTCAGGTAAAGGAGAATTATTACTCTGGCTTCATGTGACAGAGGATCATTGTTCTGGTTTTATTTTTTTCTCGAACACAGTACTATGACATCATAATGTCAATGAAAAATGGTCTAATGTAAAAGAGAATTATTGCTCTGGTTTCCTTCTTCCTTGAAACACAGTACTATGACATCATAATGTTAGTGCTCAGTGGCCTTATATGAATGATAATCACTAGTCTAGTTTTCTTTTGTTGTTGAAACACAGTGCTATGACATCATATGTCAATGTCTAATGGCGTCAGGTACAGTAGAAAAGTAGAATTATTGCTCTGGTTTCTTTCTTGCATGAAACACAGTACTATGACATCATAATGTCAATGCCCAGTGGCTTTATACGAATGAGTTTTTCTTTTTTTGCTGAAGCACTATGACATAATGTCAAAGTCTAATGGCATCAGGTAAAGGAGAATTATTACTCTGGTTTCCTGCTTGCTTGAAACGTAGTACTATGACATCATAATGTCAATGCCCAGTGGCCTTATACAAATGAGAATCATTAGTCTGGTTTTCTTTTTTTACTGAAACACAGTGCTATGACATTCTAACGTCAATGCTCAATAGCCTTATGTGAATGAGAATCATTGCTCTGGTTTTCTTTTTTGCTGAAACATAGTGCTGTGACATCATAATGTCATTGCCTAATGTCTCAGCATAAAAGATAATTATTTCTTCTGTTTCCTTCTTGCTTAAAAAACAGTACTATTATGTCATACATTTAATACCCTCTGGCTTCATGTCATGGAGAATCATGGTTCTGGTTTTATTTTTTGCTCAAACACAGTGCTATGATATCATAATGTCAATGCCAAATGTTCTAATGTAAAATATAATCATTGCTCCGGTTTCCTTCTTGCTTGAAACACAGTACTATGACATCATAATGTCAATGTACAGTAAGAGTATATGAATGAGAATCATTAGTGTGGTTTTCTTTTTTTGCTGAAACACAGTGCTATGACATCATGTCAATGCCTAATGATGTCAGGTAAAGGAGAATTATTGCTCCAGTTTCCTTTTTGCTTGAAATTCAGTATTATGTTTTCATATAGTCAATGCCCACTGGATTCAGGAGAAAGAGAATCATTGCTCTAGTTTATCTTCCTCCTCCAGATATAGTACTGCAACATCACAGTGGAAGTGTATTGTCCTTCGGAAAAAATGCTCAGACTTCAAGATATTTGAAAACCTGAGAGACTTCTACATGTGGAGACAAACGATTTTGAGGAGCACCCATCAAGAATGAACAAGATAAAGTGTCTTGTTCTAGGCATGGCAGTCTCTCAATGGCGCTACAACTCACATTGTTCACTCCCATGTGCCATTGCACAGACGAAATCTCCATATCTGACTGGTCCTGCCCACAGACAGTCCAGCTCTGAAATATCAGGCAAAACTTTTCTGCACGCGAGAGAGACAGCAAAACCACAGACAGCCTATGTGGGCATCATCGGTGTGGTGCAGCTGAATTCCTCTAGGCACATGGAAGCAAGGGTCCATGTCTAGGATGTCCTTATACTTAGGGAGACAAACAATTGTGAAGTAAAGTGTCTTGATCTAGGCATGGTAGCCTCTCAGTGGTGCTACAACTCACATTTTTCACTCCCTTGTGCCATTGCTGAGAGGAAGTCTCCATATCAGACATGAGTTGTAGCACCATTGAGAGGCTACCAAGCCTAGAACAAGATACTTTACCTTGTTTGCGCTTGATGGGTGTGCCTCACAATTGTATGTCTCTGTTAGACCTCTACATGTGTTCCAGAAGCACTTAAAAATTGGATGGACTTGTGAATTGATGGATGGATGGATGGACAGACTGAAAGAGAGTGAATGATAGCTAGATAAGAGAGGAACAGTCTCCAGTGCATGTTGTATGCACAGAAGACTTGCTTATCCCCTTAAAGGTTGTGCAGTGCAATGCTTTGCAAGGCTCCGCGCACCCATCAGATACTTAAAGGTTTCATTTTAAGTTTCATATCAAGAAAGTTGTTAGCATTGTCACAGAGTCCCCCTATACGTGACACAGTTGGGCACCCTGGTGGTATCTCTTGGTTCTTGTGAATTTTAGATAGGCGATAGAACATGGGTATGGTTGGATTACTGATTGATACAATTTACCATCCAGTTTGGAGATCACTTCACTTTGGTGTCCACTGCTCAGGTATTATCTAATTGTACATGCCCAAACACTCAGAGATGGGGGTTGAGAATAATTTTTTTTAGAACAATGGACCTCAGAGAGTTGTTTGTAGGCTTCAGCTAAATAGAAGGTAATGGACCATATAACCAAATAATATACCTCATTTCTGACTCCAAAAATCTTGACGGAAGGGCATATTGGTGGGGTAAATTTTGATTAGGTTTTAATTGAATATTGTGGTCCTCTTTATTATCCTTCAAGAGGTCATAGAGATCTTGTAGGACGGAGTCCTCAGACATGAATGTTATAGCTCAGTTAAAGAAGCCTATAGTTCAGGGTTCAGTATAATCACTAGAGGATAAATATTTGTAGTGAAAGTTTCCTGCAAAACAGGAAGATATGTTTATATACGCCACATTTATTGAGACTGGGGTGTGTGTGAAATGACAGTCATTTAATAAGGGCATTCAAATGATCCTCATTTAAGACATGTCTGTACCCCCTCAATCTCTGCAATCCTCTCCTTTACTTTTGTTGCCGATATCCCCACACTTCTCAGTTGCTTAAATCCCTTCGCCCCCATCTAGTTTTGCTCCTGTATAACTGTTTTTCCTTCTCAGCCTTCCCCTCTATAATCACAGGCCTAAAAAAGTACTATTACTTTGTGGTCTAAATGTTAAAGAATCTGTGTCTGCCTCAGCATGATTTTCCACATCTGAGATGTCAGATTCTGTTTGTTCCGTGATCAGTTAGCGTAGTATGTGTATCAATCTCCTGGACATTAGGTTTCCACAGCAAGACATGGTCATCAAAGTAGTCTTTAATGTCTCTTTGAAATGTAGTTTTCTTTTTATTAAGGATTTTTGTCTCTAATGCGTCGATCACTTCCTTGATTGTATCAATTGTACACTGTTTGCACAATTTTTAGGCAAGTGAGTATTTTGACCATATCAACAATTTTATGCATATTTTCCAACTCCAAGCTGTATAAACATGAAAGCTTATTGGATTTAAGCATATCAGGTGATGTATATTTGTGTAATGAGAGGGGGTGGCCTAAGGAGATGAACACCCTATGTCAAGGTGTGCATAATTATTAGGCAGCTTCATTTCCTTGTGCAAAATGGACAGAAAAAGAGATATATCTGACTCTGAAAAGTCAAAAATTGTAAAAAGTCTTTCAGAGGAGTGCAGCACTCTTGAAATTGCTAAGATATTGGGGTGTGTTCACAGAACCATCAAACGTTTTGTTGCAAATAGTCAACAGGGATGCAAGAAACGTGTTGAGAAAAATAGAAGCATATTAACTGCCAGAGATTTGAGAAGAATCAAACATGAAGCTACCAGGAATCCAGTATCCCCCACTGCAGTCATATTCCAGAACTGCAACCTACCTGGAGTGTCCAGAAGTACTAGGTGTTCAGTGCTCAGAGACGTGGTCACAGTAAGGAAGGCTGAAACCCGACCACCACTGAACAAGACACATAAGTTGAAATGTCAAGACAGGGCCAAGAAATATCTGAAGACAGATTTTTCAAAGGTTTTATGAAACAATGAAATGAGAGTGACTCTTGCCAGTCCAGGTGGATGGGCCCGTGGCTGGATCAGTAATGGGCACAGAGCTCCACTTCGACACCAGCAAGGTGGAGGAAGGGTACTGGTATGGTCTGGTATTATCAACTATGAACTAGTTGGGCCTTTTGGGGTTGAAGATGGGCTCAAACAACTCCCAAACCTACTGCCAGTTTTTAGAAGACACTTTCTTCAAGCAGTGGTACAGGAAAAAGTCTGCATCTTTCAAGAAGACCATGATTTTTATGCAGTACAATGCTCCATCACATGCATCAAAATACTCCACTGCGTGGCTAGCAGTGGAGATGATAAAATGATGATAAAATAATGACATGGCCCCCTTCCTCACCTGACTTAAGAACTTGTAGGCCCTTCTTAAACGGCAGATTTACTCTGAAGGAAAATAGAACACCTCTCTGAACAGTGTCTGGGATGCTGTGGTTGCTGCTGCACTAAAATTTGATTGTCAACAAATCAAGAAACTGACAGATTCCATGAATGGAAGGCTTATGACTGTTATTGGAAAGAAGGGTGGCTATATTTGTCACTGATTTTTTTTTTTTTTGAAATGTCACAAATGTTTATTTGTAAATTTTGAGTTGTTTGTTTAGTATTCTCACTTTAATAGATGAAAATAAAAATGTAAGATGGGAAATTTCTCATTTAGTTGCATAATAATTGTGCACACATAGATATTCTCCTACGAAAGCCAAAACCTCACTTTTACTTCCTTAAGTATTCAGGTTTAAGGTTTCTTAACATTTTGGATTGATGGAGAGCGCTGTAGGTGTTCAATAATAAAATTAATCCTCAAAAATACAACTTGCCTAATAATTGTGCACACAGTGTATTCGTAATGCCTTGTATGTGAAAGGTTTTGAGTTTTTCTTATAACAACCCTTTTTAGTGAGTTGGTGTTCAGGAAGTATACACACGACTTCTTTGTAACATGTAGTGAGAGAATGTTCTCATCTAATTCAGAATGTTATTATCTAATGTAACTGAGGGCATTCGTTTGATTGTCAACCCTCTAGATGTAATATCTTTAGCTGCATATTTTTCATATGAAAGTTTTTTACTCCATGAATGCCTCAACTTGATGTTTATGCATTTAAACTATCAATGTCTAATCACTATTTAGATAGTTATCAGTGGAGGTCAGATAATCACATAGAGAGTCAATTGCCTGGGAGATCCACTTTTCTTGCCTGTTAGTAAATGATAGAGTAGTAAGATTACTCTTCCTCTGATCGTGTGCTACCAACAAAGAAACTCTATAGGCAGAGTTAATGGATAAATTGCAAAAGAAATGGTGCACTGCTCATTCAGTACAGGGTGTCGTTAAACCTAATGGAATGTGCTTTTCTGTTATATCATCCTATTTAATAAAAGGCTAGGATGTCTGTCAGAAGCCATCATGTGCAGTACAGAGTGCCCGAACGCACCGCAGTGGATACGGAGCAGGGTCTCCGACTTCGGACCGGAGTCCTCTCTGCGCACCTTCCTGGGACTGCTCCTTATTAGCAGCGGTGCATTCAGACAGTCTGTACTGTGCCTGACTGCAGAGAGACTCTGGGTACCAGCCGAGGCTGCTGGGTGGGACTGTTAAACTAGTTAGAAAATAAAGAGATAAAAAACAAGTTGTGAGCACCAGACCTATCCCTTATTTAGCATCAAGTGGGTAGAGATACCCCAGAAGTGAAAGGGAGAGCGACACTAATTAAAACTTTATTAAAGTATATAAAACCTCTTGAAGCAAATTTATAAAATAAATTAAAATCAAATCAGTGCAAGAGATTCACGCTTCATTTCGCACTGAATTAATAGAACAATACCGCAATGTGTCAAATCAGTGATTAAGTAGAGATGACGGATGTAGTAAGTGTACAGTCACGCTATGGAAGTAGCCATGACAGATGTAGTATATCAATGTCCCCATGTGAGGATAACAGACAAGGTGAACTGATCAAGTGGAACCAATAAAGGCTTTTGTCATCACCATTATCAACTGCATTTTATTGTTTTCTTATGTGCGGATATATTCTACACAACATAGGGTAACCCATTCAGTGCCAGAGAGAGATCCAACACATTACAATGCACTGGACAGATCTTTCACTGTTTCACCTCCAGGGGCCTATTCCTTTTTGGCACTGAAAGGGCTAACGTGCATTTCAATGTGATGGATTCCTATGAAAGGCTTAACTATCTCACTGCCAGAAAGATATTACTGTGCATACTTCTTTACCACTCAAAGAGTTAAGTTTCAGTGGCAGAGAGGCCCCCGAGGCACAGGGCATTTTTTCTTCTTTTAAACCTTTCAGTGCCACAGAGGTACTCAGCACTTTGGTTACTTCTTTCAAAGTGGCAGAATTAAGTGTTTCACTGCCAGGGGCCTAGTGCTCTCTGTACCTCCATGTCACTGAAAGGGTTAATCCATTTCATGCCAGAGTGGTATGATTTTTTTCTTTTAATTTAACAATTTCAGTGCCAAAAATGTATCCATAAAAAAAAGGAAAAAAACAGATTACACCCAATGGAGCAGTAGAATTATACAGAGCTATTGGTTTATACTCACAAGTGTAATTGTCAGAGCTCCTCAGGGCAGACAAACAAGTGTTTCACAGAAAACCGATCCGTCTCCGCTCGGATACAGCAGGATCTCCAGTCCACAAGCGTCGGTGTAGAAAGGGAATCCTAGGTGGCTTCTTCTCAATATAAAGTTTTATTAAAACAATAAAATGTCCAGTATAACATTACTATATAATAAGGACCATAAATACCATATATCCAGGACATGACTTGAAAACAAGAGAAATCTCAATGTATTCTTCCTGGTAAACCATTTTCTAAATAAATAAACATTGTTATTGTTTTAATAAAACTTTGTATTGAGAAGAAGCCGCCTAGGATTCCCTTTCTACACCGACACTTCTGGATTTGCAATCCACTACAACGTAAGTGGAAGTACTGCTGTATCCGAGCGGAGATGGATCAGTTTTCCCCATAACGCTTGTCTGTCAGCCGTGACAATTTCACTTGTGAGTATACATGTTGCTTTTAAACCTGTAGACCTGTATCATTGTACTGCACGATGTTTTTTCTTTTGCATATGATCCGAGCTGCTGGGAGAGTGTGATGAGACTGTGTATCCCACTAGATTGATCCTAGTTGAAGTCTGCTGTCCTTCTGCTGTTGAAGCTGTATTAGAACAGCTTTGTATTCCCAACAGGCCTGTTTGCTGTTTCCCACACAAGAGGCTGGCAGCAGTTATCCTTGTGAGTAGAACTCACTGTGGTGTTTTTGGTGGTGGTATTTGTACCAAGAAGATTCAGCACTAGGGGGCGCCCCCCAGTTTTCTCCTTTTCTTTTTCTGCAAAAATGTATCCAACACAAACTTTCAGTGCTAGAAGGGAACCCGATGCATTATTCATCAATGTGTTAAATAACCCTCTACCACTCAAAGGGTTAACACTTTGTGCCATAGTGGTCCCCAAATCATGGGGAATTTTTTTCCTGTAAGTGTTTGAATGCCAGAGAGGTATCCAACGCACCCTTTCAGTGCCAGAAGGGTATCAAACAAATTTTTCATTAATATCTTCAATACCCTACTGTCACTCAAACGGTTAAACTGCTGCTAGTGTAAAAATAAATATCATGTCATACAGGTGACCAATCCGACTTAACACAGGCATCACTGGGGCCACAAGTATTAAGTAGAAAATGGAGAAATGTCGGACCACTGTTGAAGAAAATAAAATCCTGCTGAGTTAAATGGAAATTTTTAACCCCTTTAATGCTAGAAATGTCTCAAACACATTGGGCCACATCACTAAAGAGAGGTTGGGAAGGATCTGTCCTTCTGGTGACCGACACTATAAATCCACAGAAGGTCTTCACCACTGAGAGCTACCCAGAATCCACCTCTCCTCTCCTGCCCTCGTCTGTCCGAATGGGCCCAAATGTAATGACCTTCCGCCTGCGGTTATCACTAAGTGTAATACAATAGATATATTAAAATAAATAAATAGCCCCAATTTAAATTGATATGAATTTGGAGAATTTTTGCTCCCACACAATTGCTCCAATTTTGTGTTTATACGTACGGCCCACAATTTGGGTGCCAGAATAAAGGGAGCTCTTGGATTTGGAGTTTTGGTAATCCCAGTAGTGACAGACCAAAATCCCCCCCCCCCCATGTCTTCACCCTTCACCGGGACTACAAACAGAGGCTCAGGAAGTGCTGACACATCTGGGCTCCAGCTTCCAAACCCATTGCACCTCAACCAATGTGTCACTGTCACCAACAGGGGGAGAGCTGCTACAGCAGAGTGGGGCGCGGCAGCAGGGGGTCCTGCACCACAGTGTAAAGGACACACGTCACAGTACAGTTTGTTTATTGTTATATACACTTTGTTCCTTCATTTGATCTGGATCACAATAATAATAAATATGTATACATGGTTACAAGACAAAAACACAGACAAAGCTAAGATCAGCATTAACCCCGCTAGTACTGGAGAGAGGCCTGTCTCACACCCTCCACAAGGGGACATGATGTGGCAGAAATGGAACCAAACTGCAAGGGAGAAACAGCATATCAGAATGAGAGGCAGCAGCAGTGCCAGTCTCCCCTAATATACAGTACAGGTGCCAAATGGGCAGCAGCAGTGCCAGTCTCCCCTAATATACAGTACAGGTGATGAATGGGCAGCAGCAGCAGTGCCAGTCTCCCCTTAATACACAGTACAAGTGCATAATTGGCAGTGGAAGTGCCAGTCTCCCTTTAATACATAGTACAAGTGTAGAACAGGCGTCAGAAGTGCCATTCCTCCCTTAATACAAAGTAAACATGCATACAGGGCAGCGGCAGTGCCAGTCTGCCCTTAACACATAATATAGGTGCAGAAGGGGAGGGGTACTACCAGGCTCCCCTTCAATATACAGCACAGGGGGGGGCAAAGTGGGCACCACGATGCTATCCTTCAGACTGCATGCATGGTAACAGCAAGGATGGCAAACGCCCATAAGCATGTACACCCTGCCAGGAATGTAGTGAATGTAGTGGGCTTCAGCGGGCGCAGACAAGCCAGGAAGGAAATGAATGCGAGTGACAGGGGAAAAGACAGGTGTGGTGGGGACACGTGAAGCACAGAGGGAACAGGGAAGACTGGGGAAAGACCACAGGACACTGAGGGGAGAGTAAGAGTGTCTGTGGACTAGCAGAGACAGAGGGAGATGCCAAGTATCCAAGACACGATCCCCTCCGAGTCCTGCCGAGCCCAGTAATGAGAAACATCACAATGATACGCGTTCTGAAGTTGCCGTGGCCCCACCAAGCACACGGGATTCTCTGTTCTCCAGAAGATCCGAGGGAAGAGTCTCAGGACAAACGCTAGAACTGAACCCAACTGGAGGCCTGCGGTGCCTGGGAGGACAGACTGATGGACACACGGAAGGAACAAAATAAGGGGAGAGAAAGAGAAGGAACGGTCAGACAATATTCACTTATCGTACCCCGTGCAATAATAAGAGATTGATTACCAGATAACAGACCAACATGGCCCCTCAGAGCAGAACTAAGGGCCGTATTCAATAGGATTAAGGGAGCAATTATGGACAAAACCAAATACAGTATAGGGCAGAAGTAAAACATTCCTTCATAATTCAAATGAGGGAGTTAAAAGTCCAATTTATATCAGTGTTTGTCCTTTCATATCCAGGATATAGTAACAAGCTGCAGAACTGACCGACTGACCCATCATAAACCATTTATCTCTATCCATCATCACCTCATCAAAATCTATTTATCTCTATCCATCATCTCATCGTAGCCCATTTCACTACCCATCACCACCTCATCATAATCCATTTATCACTATCCACCCGCCATTCTCTCCTTCCACAGTATGGAAGGAGAGAATGGCGGATGGCTAGTGATAAATGGATTATACTGTGGAAGGAGACAATGGCGGATGGCTAGTGATAAATGGATTATACTGTGGAAGGAGAGAATGGCGGATGGATAGTGATAAATGGATTACACTGTGGAAGGAGAGAATGGCGGATGGCTAGTGATAAATGGATTATACTGTGGAAGGAGACAATGGCGGATGGCTAGTGATAAATGGATTATACTGTGGAAGGAGAGAATGGCGGATGGATAGTGATAAATGGATTACACTGTGGAAGGAGAGAATGGCGGATGGATAGTGATAAATGGATTATACTGTGGAAGGAGAGAATGGCGGATGGATAGTGATAAATGGATTACACTGTGGAAGGAGACAATGGCGGATGGCTAGTGATAAATGGATTATACTGTGGAAGGACAGAATGGCGGATGGATAGTGATAAATGGATTATACTGTGGAAGGAGAGAATGGCGGATGGATAGTGATAAATGGATTATACTGTGGAAGGAGAGAATGGCGGATGGATAGTGATAAATGGATTACACTGTGGAAGGACAGAATGGCGGATGGATAGTGATAAATGGATTATACTGTGGAAGGAGAGAATGGCGGATGGATAGTGATAAATGGATTACACTGTGGAAGGAGAGAATGGCGGATGGATAGTGATAAATGGATTACACTGTGGAAGGAGAGAATGGCGGATGGATAGTGATAAATGGATTACACTGTGGAAGGAGAGAATGGCGGATGGCTAGTGATAAATGGATTATACTGTGGAAGGAGAGAATGGTGGATGGCTAGTGATAAATGGATTACACTGTGGAAGGAGAGAATGGTGGATGGCTAGTGATAAATGGATTACACTGTGGAAGGAGAGAATGGCGGATGGATAGTGATAAATGGATTACACTGTGGAAGGAGACAATGGCGGATGGATAGTGATAAATGGATTACACTGTGGAAGGAGAGAATGGCGGATGGATAGTGATAAATGGATTACACTGTGGAAGGAGAGAATGGCGGATGGCTAGTGATAAATGGATTATACTGTGGAAGGAGAGA
Source organism: Rhinophrynus dorsalis (assembly GCA_037306005.1). Classification (NCBI taxonomy): domain Eukaryota; kingdom Metazoa; phylum Chordata; class Amphibia; order Anura; family Rhinophrynidae; genus Rhinophrynus; species Rhinophrynus dorsalis. Next base: position 2,903,486 of record CM074724.1, on the reverse strand, counting down.
ATGGTGGATGGCTAGTGATAAATGGATTACACTGTGGAAGGAGAGAATGGCGGATGGATAGTGATAAATGGATTATACTGTGGAAGGAGAGAATGGCGGATGGATAGTGATAAATGGATTACACTGTGGAAGGAGAGAATGGCGGATGGATAGTGATAAATGGATTACACTGTGGAAGGAGAGAATGGCGGATGGATAGTGATAAATGGATTACACTGTGGAAGGAGACAATGGCGGATGGATAGTGATAAATGGATTACACTGTGGAAGGAGAGAATGGCGGATGGCTAGTGATAAATGGATTATACTGTGGAAGGACAGAATGGCGGATGGATAGTGATAAATGGATTATACTGTGGAAGGAGAGAATGGCGGATGGATAGTGATAAATGGATTATACTGTGGAAGGAGAGAATGGCGGATGGATAGTGATAAATGGATTACACTGTGGAAGGACAGAATGGCGGATGGATAGTGATAAATGGATTATACTGTGGAAGGAGAGAATGGCGGATGGATAGTGATAAATGGATTACACTGTGGAAGGAGAGAATGGCGGATGGATAGTGATAAATGGATTAGACTGTGGAAGGAGAGAATGGCGGATGGATAGTGATAAATGGATTACACTGTGGAAGGAGAGAATGGCGGATGGCTAGTGATAAATGGATTATACTGTGGAAGGAGAGAATGGTGGATGGCTAGTGATAAATGGATTACACTGTGGAAGGAGACAATGGCGGATGGATAGTGATAAATGGATTACACTGTGGAAGGAGAGAATGGCGGATGGATAGTGATAAATGGATTACACTGTGGAAGGAGACAATGGCGTATGGCTAGTGATAAATGGATTACACTGTGGAAGGAGAGAATGGCGGATGGCTAGTGATAAATGGATTACACTGTGGAAGGAGACAATGGCGGATGGATAGTGATAAATGGATTACACTGTGGAAGGAGAGAATGGTGGATGGCTAGTGATAAATGGATTACACTGTGGAAGGAGAGAATGGTGGATGGCTAGTGATAAATGGATTACACTGTGGAAGGAGACAATGGCGGATGGATAGTGATAAATGGATTACACTGTGGAAGGAGAGAATGGCGGATGGATAGTGATAAATGGATTACACTGTGGAAGGAGACAATGGCGTATGGCTAGTGATAAATGGATTACACTGTGGAAGGAGAGAATGGCGGATGGATAGTGATAAATGGATTATACTGTGGAAGGAGAGAATGGTGGATGGCTAGTGATAAATGGATTATACTGTGGAAGGAGAGAATGGTGGATGGCTAGTGATAAATGGATTACACTGTGGAAGGAGACAATGGCGGATGGATAGTGATAAATGGATTACACTGTGGAAGGAGAGAATGGCGGATGGATAGTGATAAATGGATTACACTGTGGAAGGAGACAATGGCGTATGGCTAGTGATAAATGGATTACACTGTGGAAGGAGAGAATGGCGGATGGATAGTGATAAATGGATTACACTGTGGAAGGACAGAATGGCGGATGGATAGTGATAAATGGATTACACTGTGGAAGGAGACAATGGCGGATGGATAGTGATAAATGGATTACACTGTGGAAGGAGAGAATGGCGGATGGCTAGTGATAAATGGATTACACTGTGGAAGGAGACAATGGCGTATGGCTAGTGATAAATGGATTACACTGTGGAAGGAGAGAATGGCGGATGGATAGTGATAAATGGATTACACTGTGGAAGGACAGAATGGCAGATGGATAGTGATAAATGGATTACACTGTGGAAGGAGACAATGGCGGATGGATAGTGATAAATGGATTACACTGTGGAAGGAGAGAATGGCGGATGGATAGTGATAAATGGATTACACTGTGGAAGGACAGAATGGCGGATGGATAGTGATAAATGGATTACACTGGAAGGAGAGAATGGCGGATGGCTAGTGATAAATGGATTATACTGTGGAAGGAGAGAATGGTGGATGGCTAGTGATAAATGGATTACACTGTGGAAGGAGACAATGGCGGATGGATAGTGATAAATGGATTACACTGTGGAAGGAGAGAATGGCGGATGGATAGTGATAAATGGATTACACTGTGGAAGGAGACAATGGCGTATGGCTAGTGATAAATGGATTACACTGTGGAAGGAGAGAATGGCGGATGGCTAGTGATAAATGGATTATACTGTGGAAGGAGAGAATGGTGGATGGCTAGTGATAAATGGATTACACTGTGGAAGGAGACAATGGCGGATGGATAGTGATAAATGGATTACACTGTGGAAGGAGAGAATGGCGGATGGCTAGTGATAAATGGATTACACTGTGGAAGGAGACAATGGCGTATGGCTAGTGATAAATGGATTACACTGTGGAAGGAGAGAATGGCGGATGGATAGTGATAAATGGATTACACTGTGGAAGGAGAGAATGGCGGATGGCTAGTGATAAATGGATTACACTGTGGAAGGAGACAATGGCGTATGGCTAGTGATAAATGGATTACACTGTGGAAGGAGAGAATGGCGGATGGATAGTGATAAATGGATTACACTGTGGAAGGACAGAATGGCGGATGGATAGTGATAAATGGATTACACTGTGGAAGGAGACAATGGCGGATGGATAGTGATAAATGGATTACACTGTGGAAGGAGAGAATGGCGGATGGATAGTGATAAATGGATTACACTGTGGAAGGACAGAATGGCGGATGGATAGTGATAAATGGATTACACTGTGGAAGGAGAGAATGGCGGATGGCTAGTGATAAATGGATTAAACTGTGGAAGGAGAGAATGGCGGATGGCTAGTGATAAATGGATTACACTGTGGAAGGAGAGAATGGCGGATGGCTAGTGATAAATGGATTACACTGTGGAAGGAGAGAATGGCGGATGGCTAGTGATAAATGGATTATACTGTGGAAGGAGAGAATGGCGGATGGATAGTGATAAATGGATTACACTGTGGAAGGAGAGAATGGCGGATGGCTAGTGATAAATGGATTATACTGTGGAAGGAGAGAATGGCGGATGGATAGTGATAAATGGATTACACTGTGGAAGGAGAGAATGGCGGATGGATAGTGATAAATGGATTACACTGTGGAAGGAGAGAATGGCGGATGGATAGTGATAAATGGATTACACTGTGGAAGGAGAGAATGGCGTATGGATAGTGATAAATGGATTACACTGTGGAAGGACAGAATGGCGGATGGCTAGTGATAAATGGATTACACTGTGGAAGGAGAGAATGGCGGATGGCTAGTGAGAAATGGATTACACTGTGGAAGGAGAGAATGGTGGATGGATAGTGATAAATGGATTATACTGTGGAAGGAGAGAATGGCGGATGGATAGTGATAAATGGATTACACTGTGGAAGGAGAGAATGGCGGATGGATAGTGATAAATGGATTACACTGTGGAAGGAGAGAATGGCGGATGGATAGTGATAAATGGATTACACTGTGGAAGGAGAGAATGGCGGATGGCTAGTGATAAATGGATTACACTGTGGAAGGAGAGAATGGCGGATGGATAGTGATAAATGGATTACACTGTGGAAGGAGAGAATGGTGGATGGATAGTGATAAATGGATTACACTGTGGAAGGAAAGAATGGCGTATGGATAGTGATAAATGGATGACACTGTGGAAGGACAGAATGGCGGATGGATAATGATAAATGGATTATACTGTGGAAGGAGAGAATGGCGGATGGCTAGTGATAAATGGATTACACTGTGGAAGGAGAGAATGGTGGATGGATAGTGATAAATGGATTATACTGTGGAAGGAGAGAATGGCGGATGGCTAGTGATAAATGGATTACACTGTGGAAGGAGATAATGGCGGATGGCTAGTGATAAATGGATTACACTGTGGAAGGAGAGAATGGCGGATGGATAGTGATAAATGGATTACACTGTGGAAGGAGAGAATGGCGGATGGATAGTGATAAATGGATTACACTGTGGAAGGAGACAATGGCGGATGGCTAGTGATAAATGGATTACACTGTGGAAGGAGAGAATGGCGGATGGCTAGTGATAAATGGATTACACTGTGGAAGGAGAGAATGGTGGATGGCTAGTGATAAATGGATTACACTGTGGAAGGAGAGAATGGCGGATGGATAGTGATAAATGGATTACACTGTGGAAGGACAGAATGGCGGATGGATAGTGATAAATGGATTACACTGCAGACGGAGACAATGGCGGATGGCTAGTGATAAATGGATTACACTGTGGAAGGACAGAATGGCGGATGGCTAGTGATAAATGGATTACACTGTGGACGGAGACAATGGCGGATGGATAGTGATAAATGGATTACACTGCGGAAGGAGAGAATGGCGGATGGATAGTGATAAATGGATTACACTGTGGAAGGAGAGAATGGCGGATGGATAGTGATAAATGGATTACACTGTGGAAGGAGACAATGGCGGATGGATAGTGATAAATGGATTACACTGTGGAAGGAGACAATGGCGGATGGATAGTGATAAATGGATTACACTGTGGAAGGAGAGAATGGCGGATGGATAGTCATAAATGGATTACACTGTGGAAGGAGACAATGGCGGATGGATAGTGATAAATGGATTACACTGTGGAAGGAGACAATGGCGGATGGATAGTGATAAATGGATTACACTGTGGAAGGACAGAATGGCGGATGGATAGTGATAAATGGATTACACTGTGGAAGGAGAGAATGGCGGATGGCTAGTGATAAATGGATTAGACTGTGGAAGGAGAGAATGGCGGATGGCTAGTGATAAATGGATTAGACTGTGGAAGGAGAGAATGGCGGATGGATAGTGATAAATGGATTATACTGTGGAAGGAGAGAATGGCGGATGGATAGTGATAAATGGATTACACTGTGGAAGGAGAGAATGGCGGATGGATAGTGATAAATGGATTACACTGTGGAAGGAGAGAATGGCGGATGGCTAGTGATAAGTGGATAATGACAAGATGATAACAGATCGGCAGTCTTTCAGTTCTGCAGTTAGTTACTATATTCTGGATCACAGATCAGAGCTGCATAAAAAAGAAAAACAGCTCATAATACTAGATATAATATCAGGGCTCAAAATTTCCACTCGCACTAGTCAATGGGGAGTGAAAATTTAGCCCTGGCGAGTAGAAATTCAGCCCTGGTGGGTATGTTTTGGTTTGCAGTGGCGAGTAACTTTTCAGGTCTGGCTAGTAGCAAAGGACTTAAAATTATAAGTCCTGATATTATATATATATACACACACACACACACACACACACACACACACACACACACACACAAACACACACAAACACACACAAACACAAACACACACTAGATTAGATATTAATAATATACATATACTAAATTAGATATTAATAATAAAAAACATAAAGAGGTTTTGTTTAGCAAAAAAAACCCACCGCCTGTAGTCCAGTGTGTAAGGTGCTGGTTCCACACACCCTGACACCAGGATCAAAGTCTGCAGTCACTATTTATTTTTTCCATAACTGCCAATCACATTTTGAATTAAAGAAAATTAAAAACAAAACAAAATGTTACTAGTGCAGATTTTAACCTTTCCAATGCCACAGGGGTCTGCAATGTACATCCCTTTGGTACTGAAAGGGTTAACGGACGGCAGCTGCTGTTTCTGTCCTTTAGCAGACACACCAAACTAACGTCTGGCTCCACAGAGAACTACAAGGAGATGACAACATTGCCAGCCCGAGGTAGGAGATGATGGGAGTGTGAACTCCAAATGCAGAGGCTGCTATCGGAGTTTAGTGCGTGTGGGGGAACTTTCACCCCGCAATAACTTAATGTTCACTTACTGCTCACCTGGCGACTAGCTGCTTAGTAGCGCTAGTCGCCAGAAATCTTACCCGGTTCTTCAGATAGCGGCGTTTTACAGGAGCAGGAAGCACGGACGTCTCTTCACAGTGACGTCCGTGCGCCTGCGCTGTCAGTCCCTTGTGCACCGTGCGGTGCAAAAGGGACTGACAGCGCAGGCGCACGGACGTCACTGTGAAGAGACGTCCGTGCTTCCTGCTCCTGTAAAACGCCGATATCTGAAGAACCGGGTAAGATTTCTGGCGACTAGCGCTACTAAGCAGCTAGTCGCCAGGTGACCAGTAAGTGAACATTAAGTTATTGCGGGGTGAAAGTTCCCCTTTAACATATAAACACACCCACATGACTAGGATAACACCTCATTATCCTTCATTTCCACAGGGAAAAAAGCCAGTGTTGACATGTCAAAGTGCAAAAGTGTAAACCTGGTGAACTGATGGCAATGAGGCCTTGTTGAAGGAACAAAGAATAGCGGTCTTTCCAGTAACCTCTCACCTGCCAGCGGTATTAAAGTCTCCCCACAGGTCTGAGGGGGCAGATGGCCCTTTAGCAGCTGGAACAGGGGAATCCAAATCTAGCAGGATATCTGGAGAGGGAAAAAGGACTGTTAGACAGGAACAGGATCTACTTTAATTGCAGGGCAGCCTATCAGAGTGAAAGGCTGGTATGATCTCCACCATCAGGTGATTAAACTGATCCCCAGGACAGGGCAGATACACGACTGGGGACCCCTTCACAACAGCTTACATGGAGGTGTAGTTACCTGAGGAGAGGGCTAAACACTAGAGGCAGGACTACCCGGGCAGGAGGAGGGGTAAACACCAGAGGCAGGACTACCCGGGCAGGAAGGGGGTACATAGTAGAGGCAGATTACTTGGACTGTAGGGAGGGGTACATACTAGAGGCAGATTACCCAGGCTGGAGGAGGTGGGGTACATATTAGAGGCAGATTACCTGGACTGTAGGGAGGGGTACATACTAGAGGCAGATTACCCATGCAGGAGGAGGGATACATACTAGAGGCAGATTACCCAGGCAGGAGGAGAGGTACATACTAGAGGCAGATTACCTGGACTGTAGGGAGGGGTATACACTAGAGGCAGATTACCCAGGCAGGAGGAGGGGTAAGGGTAAACATTGAGGCAGATTACCTGGACTATAGGGAGGGGTACATACTAGAGGCAGATTACCCAGGCAGAAGGAGGAGAGGTACATACTAGAGGCAGATTACCTGGGCAGGAGGAGGGGTACATACTAGAGGCAGATTACCTGGACTGTAGGGAGGGGTATACACTAGAGGCAGATTACCCAGGCAGGAGGAGTAGGGGTATATACTAGAGCTGGGCAGATTGAGGGGTATACACTAGAGGCAGATTACCTGGACTGGGGGAGGAGTGGCTGGACTGAAGAGGAGGAGGAGTCACATGATTTGCAACAGGAACAGATGTGGACACAGGAACGGGAGGTGCAGAGATTTTACCCCCAGGAGGGGGAGGGAGCAGAGTGATGTTCCCAGATCCTGGACTCACTCGAGGTTTACAGGGACCATCCTTTTTCTTTATGTTCTAGAGGAGGAACAAAGAAAACTGAATAAGGAAAGAGATGGGAAAAATAAGAAAGACAAAGATGGATCATGAGAGAAAGGTAAAGACACACAACTACTGAACCAGGGACATCTGTGTCCATTATCATATTAGTATGGTGGTACCCAAGAACAGAAATCCAGGCGAGTACGATGGCACGTACCCCAATATTAAGCTTGATCGTCTGACCTTCTTTGAAACCCAAATCCAGCTTGGGTTGATTGTCCTGTCCTTGAGGCTCCTTGGAAAAGTCAGACTCCTGCTTCACCCACCTGTGCCAGGACAAGAAATGACAAACACAATAATCAATGTCCTGTTTGTGAGCCCCAACATGGTGCTTTGTACCTGGGATATTTGGGGATGATAGATACCTCAGGGAAGACTAGATTACTTACTTAAAGTGATCCTGCAGAGACACATTGAAATCAAATGCATCCCCCCTATCTGAGAATCCAATGCCAATGAAAGCGCTTCTTCCTGAGGGACAGGAACAGAAAGGGGAATAAGTACAGGAACAAGTCTGTTCCCCTGTATCATTCCCTCTTATAACTCCAGAAAATGCCCCTCTAATGCAACCCTGGGTACTCTCTACTTACCCTGTCCCCCCTCATCTCATTCTACCACCCACCTCATCTAGCAGCCTCCCCATACAGTTTTATGCCCAGCTCCTGTCTTGTATCATCAAATCCCTTATTTCAGTGGAAATGGTGATTCACTGCCCTGTTGTAAGCTATCTCCATCTTCCCATCTGGTGTGTACAAGAAATCTGAACTTTACCATTTCCATCCTGAATCCTGATAACAAAGTAGCGGCTGGAATCAGTCACTGTCTCCACTGCAATTCCAGGAAATTGGTCAACTGGGGCCTGAGCAAAGAGTTCACCTGAGAAAGCAGGAGAGGGCAGAAGGTCAGGGAGAGGAGCTGCTCCTCAGACAGTGGTATTGCTGACTCAGTCTTTGTAGTACATGTACACAGAGCCAAGCCCACAATTATACCTCAGTGAGCATGAAACCATGTGGAGAACAGGATTAGGAGAAAATCTTATTAGGACAGTGGTGAAAAACATGTAACAGGGAGGAAGGGTGTATGGCTGAGGTACTGGAAGTCTGTTAATTGTGACAACAGGTCTGTGAGGGGCAAATTGGTAAGAAAACACCAACTAAAAAACTGCAGAACTGTAATATTCCTATGTGGATACAAGCGAAACACTGAACATTGAACAAACAAGAAGTTTTAAGGACCCAGATATCAAGCACTTATAGTGTAACTAGCAATGTGGGACGGCGTTGCCCATCATATTATTTACACAGAGAGACATTGTGTGAACAGACATATGCAGTGTTACAGACACACACACTTAAAGAGACAGAGCGTGTCACTGTGAAACGCATACATAGAGAGAGACACACACATACATGGATGTATGTCAAATATGTAGACAGTACGTGACAGACGCAGTGGTGATGTAGATATGCTGATTCAGCTTGATGAATAAGGCCCTGTATCCTTACAGTTGAAGTGAGTGTGCTGTGTTACTTGATGAATAAGGTCCTGTATCCTTACAGTTGAGGTGACTGTGCTGTGTTCCTTGGTGAATAAGGCCCTGTATCCTTACACTTGAAGTGAGTGTGCTGTGTTACTTGGTGAATAAGGCCCTGTATCCTTACACTTGAAGTGAGTGTGCTGTGTTACTTGGTGAATAAGGCCCTGTATCCTTACACTTGAAGTGAGTGTGCTGTGTTACTTGGTGAATAAGGCCCTGTATCCTTACACTTGAAGTGAGTGTGCTGTGTTACTTGGTGAATAAGGCCCTGTATCCTTACACTTGAAGTGAGTGTGCTGTGTTACTTGGTGAATAAGGCCCTGTATCCTTACACTTGAAGTGAGTGTGCTGTGTTACTTGGTGAATAAGGCCCTGTATCCTTACACTTGAAGTGAGTGTGCTGTGTTACTTGGTGAATAAGGCCCTGTATCCTTACACTTGAAGTGAGTGTGCTGTGTTACTTGGTGAATAAGGCCCTGTATCCTTACACTTGAAGTGAGTGTGCTGTGTTACTTGGTGAATAAGGCCCTGTATCCTTACACTTGAAGTGAGTGTGCTGTGTTACTTGGTGAATAAGGCCCTGTATCCTTACACTTGAAGTGAGTGTGCTGTGTTACTTGGTGAATAAGGCCCTGTATCCTTACACTTGAAGTGAGTGTGCTGTGTTACTTGGTGAATAAGGCCCTGTATCCTTACACTTGAAGTGAGTGTGCTGTGTTACTTGGTGAATAAGGCCCTGTATCCTTACACTTGAAGTGAGTGTGCTGTGTTACTTGGTGAATAAGGCCCTGTATCCTTACACTTGAAGTGAGTGTGCTGTGTTACTTGGTGAATAAGGCCCTGTATCCTTACACTTGAAGTGAGTGTGCTGTGTTACTTGATGAATAAGGCCCTGTATCCTTACAGTTGAAGTGAGTGTGCTATGTACTTGGTGAAGGTCACAGTGCGAAGAGGTTTGTAAGTAAAGGAATAATGTAAATTACAGCAGTGGATACTGCAATACATTTGAAGAAATAGGTTGGCAGACAGAGGGTTAAGTGACAGATGCAGTGATAGATAATGTAATGGTGATGTGGGAGTAAAATGGCGAGATTGGGACTATGGATGAATGGCAAGGGGATAGGTGAGTGGGGGTGACAAGGGAGGAGGAGATGAGAGATTGAGGAGAGGAGGGACAGTGAAGTGTTACAGTAAAGTAATGGGTGAGGGGGAGAAATGACTATACATAGACAGTGAAGTAGACATGAAATACAGGGCTGTAGGGTTACTGCATTATACACGCTAAGGCCGTATGTTCAAAGTGATAACTATAAAAAATTGTCGTATGAAAGACAAAAATAAGTAATTCAATGCATTAACGACATTTTCTACAGAGTATACAACAAAAAACTAGTAATGTCCGTTGTGTACGACACAACTCCAGAATTGACGGGCAAAGGGGTGTGGCTAGGGCATGGCTAAACTATTCTCCAGCGTCGTACAGAGGAAAAGAAAATTTGTTGTAACCAACGACAAAAAAATGTCTTTCAAACGACAAAATTTGTACGTTAAGAAAAAAGTGGAGGGAATGTGTTTTGAATGTAAGAATTTTTGTCTTTAGTTAAGACATTTTTAAAGAAATTTTTGTTGTTAAGACATTTTTGTCTTTAGTTAAGACATTTTTTTATCGTTCCATACAACAATTTCAGTTAGGACAAACCACATATTTCCAATCACAACCGACACTCTCTGAAACTATTAATGATCCCAACGACACTGTACTTTGAAAAGTCGTTACAAACAACAAAAGCTATTTCGCTACTTCTTTGAACATATGGCACCTAGTGTAGCAGTTGGTTGGAGTGAAGCACTTTAACTGTGAGTGTGAGAGAGGTACGCAACACATTGCTGTGTAATGAGTTGTATAGTCCTCTGGCAGTGAAAGGGTTAAGTGACACATGTTGGGTGCTTATACACTATGTCGGACGGTGTTGGCCGTCATGTTATGACCGTTGGGCGCACGTGTGTGAAATGTAGACACAATGATAAACACAGACGTATGCAACACACAGGCAGACACATACACACAGTGAGCGACAGAGAAATGCAAAAGACACGCACACACACACACACAAACACCGGAGACGCACACAAATATATAACAGAGATGTACACACACACACAGACGCAACATATATGCGCTGAAACACATGCGTGCACGAATTGTGCACCCCTCTGGCACTCAAATGGTTAAGGTATAGAGAGGCATGTCAGAGTTAAATAGCAGTGGGAAGTGTATTCATACCTGGGAACATTGACTTGTGGAGTCCCTAGAGGGGAGTCATGTGGTACGGATGTGGAGAGACAAATGGGGCAATCTGGGTTAAAAGTGGGTGGGGCTTAAGAGAAATGTGGAAAAGTGTTAGTAATAGGCTAGGGAATGGGGAGAAGTGGGAGGGAAATGCAAGTTTACAGTGTGAGGGGTTTGAACACACTCCCTGAGGGGTAAAACTTTATACACAACCCTGTGGCATTCGGTGGGTTAAGTATGTACCTGATGGCTGTCTGTCCTGTATCTTGCATGGCAAATGATGACAGTGAAGAAAAAACTGAGCAATGAGGACCTACCTTAACCCTTTGAGTGCCATTTTGTTCCTCAGTGGCTGTAGTACAGGTCCTGCTGAGGCCACTGGGAGTCAGGGTGAGTGACTGTGTGTGTGTGTGTGTGTGTCAGCCATATTTCTTTCTGGCTTTTGTGTGCGTGGTGCTGTGTGTGTGAGTGGGGCATGTGTGTGTGTGTGTGTGTGTTTGGTGCTGTGTGAGTGGGGCATGTGTGTGTAGTACCTGGGAACTTTTACTTGTGGAGTCCCTCATGTGGTGCTGATGTGGAGAGAGCAATGGGGCAATTTGGGTTAAAAGTGGGTGGGGCTTAATTGCAAGTAGGGGCGGGGCTTAAGATAAATGTGGAAAAGTGTTAGTAATAGGCTGGGGAAGGAGGAGAAGTGGGAGGGAAATGCAAGTTTACAGTGTGAGGGGTTTGAACACACTCCCTGAGGGCTAAAATTTGATACACAACCCTGTGGCAGTCAGTGGGTTAAGTGTGTACCTGATGGCTGCCTGTCCTCTGTGTTGTATGGCAAATGATGACAATGAAGAAATAATTGAGCAATGAGGACCTACCTTAACCCTTTGAGTGCCATTTTGTTCCTCAGTGGCTGTAGTACAGGTCCTGCTGAGGCCACTGGGAGTCAGGGTGAGTGACAGTGTGTCATCCATATTTCTTTCTGGCTTTTATGTGCGTGGTGCTGTGTGTGTGAGTGGGGCATGTGTGTGTGTCTGGTGCTGTATGAGTGGGGCATGTGTGTGTGTTTGGTGCTGTGTGAGTGGGGCATGTATGTGTTTGTCTGTGGTGTAGGAGCAAGTGGCAGCCATTTTGTTTTTTTCTGACTTTGATAGTGGGGGCAGGCCAACTCCCTGCATGATTTTCACACCAATAGCAGTGGCCTTAGGCCACTGCAATTAGTGTGAAGATCACGCCCCTATTGAATCACCCAATGGGAGCAGTAACACCTCCTTATTGCTGCCCCTGGGTGTGTGTGTGTCTCCTGAGGAGACATAGATTATGTTATGAGCCTCTCTCTTTTAGATATATATATATATATATATATATATATATATATATATATATATATGAGAAGGAATACAAAGCCCTTCAAAACTGCTCAGAGTTGAACATTATTAGAAAATTCATTATTTTAACACAATGTTTCAGTCACAGACATGTGTTAAGATAACTGTTCCTCTAATAAAGTGAGGTATTTGACCATGAAAAGATAAACCTGAGTGTGCTTGCAATCCATCTCATTACAACCAGTTTGTTGAGTGAACAAACCAGAGGGAGAGCATTCAATCACAGCTGGAAAAACCAGATACCTCACACTGGTGTAGCACCTGGGTCCATTTCTTGTTTGCACAAGCACTTACACCTTACAGACTGCATTGGTGAAGCAAAATAATATCTGAAGAATGAGCATGCTGAAAAGATTGGGTGTATCCACTTGTGTGGAGAGAGGCACATGTTCCTGGGTGAGATGTCTAAGCCATGGGATATGTGATGATCCTTCTCATATACCCTAGAAAGCATGTTCCTGAGTGGGGTGATGTAGTTATGTCTGTAAAAGCATATTTTCAGGTACCTGACACCTTGTCCTCCAGTTTGATAAAAGCTACTTTCCCCTTGGAGGTCAGTCTCATTCGTCCTGTCCAGTCCGGCTGGTCAAGTTTCCAGTCCGATGCCCTGAGGATGAGAGGGACATGTGGAAAGGTCAGGAAGCAAAACTGACCCTCGGGAGGGCTCTGGATGAGATTTTTTTTTTTTTTTACATATGACCAATTCTGAGCATAACCAGTGTGAGATTAGTGCATAATCTGAACCAGTTCTCTAATCTATCACAGGAGTGTCAAACTACATTTTGAAAGATCCAATCCAACTCACGTTCTAGAAGTAGCACAGATTTCCAGGTGTTGCAGTAAGGAGCTCAGTGCTTTTGACTATAACCTGTGCAAAATCAGGGATATTTCTAAAATGTGCACTGTCTCTGCCCTCTCTGAATTTAGTTCAACACCCCTGGCTTAAATGTTCATATAAACATGTTTACATTGCAACTGAAAGTCTTCTTTAGCAACAAATGTAAAAGCCAAAGATTCAAAAATAATAACTACTAAAAAACATAAATACAATTATATATATTAAAATAAAAAACTGAATAATTTAATAAATACCAAGAACAGATTCAGGTAGGTCCTTAAACAGAAATGCACACCAGTTTGCAAGCTGCAAATCTGACACAAATGTCAGAAACCAAAGGCAGACACAGAAGGCTTCAATTAAAGGGACTCGCCAGATGGTCCATACATGGAGTTTCCTCTAGCTTGTATGGATACTTCATTCCCCTTTTAGTTTCTTAGGTTGTTAGAAATAGTGAATCCTCTTGTCTGAGATCAAATTACTCATGATGTCTCCCCACATATTTCATCACCTGTAACCAACCCCAACATACCTCCCGTGTACCCCAACCCTGAGTATCCCAGTGTTTCTCTACTCTACCCTGGTTATCTCACTGTAGCCAGAGGTTTCTTCCTGGTATATCTCCTATGTACCGGTGGTCCTTTTCAGGTGTACCCGCTTTATACCCCCATTTTCATCAGTGTGTGCATCTCTGGTTCTCTCCAGGTATACCCCAGTCATCTCACTTGAACCGTTATCTTCCAGTGTACCAATGTCTGACTCACCTTTAGCCCGGTTCTCTTCAGCTGTACCCCAGTCCATCTCACTTGTACCCCAGACCTCTCCAGGTGTACTCCAGTCCATCTCACCTGTACCACTGGTCCTCTCCAGGTGTATCCCAGTCTGATTTGTACCCCATATCTCTCCAGGTGTACCCCAGACCACCACACCTAATTCCCTGGTCCATCTCACCTGTACCCCCGGATCTCTACATGTGTACCCGGAGCATCTCACCTGTATCCCCAGTTATCTCCCAATGTACTCTGGTCCTTATAACCTGCACCCCTGGTTCTCTCCCAGTGTAACCCACTGCATCTCACCTGTACCTCCGGATCTCTACACGTGTACCCTGGTCCATCTCACCTGTACCCCCAGTTCTCTCCCAGTGTACCCCGCTGCATCTCACCTGTACCGCCGGATCTCTACATGTGTACCCCAGTGTACCCCGGTCCGTCTCACCTGTACCTCTGGTTCTCTCCCAGCGTAGCCCGGCCTGTCTCACCTGTACCTTGGTCTTTTTCCCACTCCCGGACTGTCTCACCTGTACCCCGGTTCTCTCCAATGTACCCCGGCCAGTCTCACCTGTACCCCGGTTCTCTCCAGTGTACCCCGGCCCATCTCACATGTACCCCCGGTTCTCTCCCAGTGTACCCCGGCCCATCTCACATGTACCCCCGGTTCTCTCCCAGTGTACCCCGGCCCATCTCACATGTACCCCCGGTTCTCTCCCAGTGTACCCCGGCCCATCTCACCTGTACCCCCGGTTCTCTCCCAGTGTACCCCAGCCCATCTCACCTGTACCCACAGGTTCTCTCCCAGTGTATCCCAGCCCATCTCACCTGTACCCCCGTTTCTCTCCCTGTAAACCCTGGTCCATATCACCTGTACCCCCGGTTCTCTCCCAGTGTACCCCGGCTCGTCTCACCTGTACCCTCGGTTCTCTCCCAGCGTACACCCAGTTCTCTCCCAGTGCACCCCGGCCCGTCACACCTGTACCCCCGGTTCTCTCCCAGTGTACCCTGGCCCGTCACACCTGTACCCCCGGTTCTCTCCCAGTGTACCCCGGCCCATCTCACCTGTACCCCCGGTTCTCTCCCAGTGTACCCCGTCCCGTCTCACCTGTACCCCCGGTTCTCTCCCAATGTACCCTGGTCCATGTCATCCGTACCCCCGGTTCTCTCCCAGTACACCCCGGCCCGTGTCACCTGTAGCCCCGGTTCTCTCCCTTCGTACCCCATCCCGTCTCACCTGTACCCCCGGTTGGAGGCCCTCGGCGGGATCCGGTACACGCTGATCTCGGGTTTTACGCATAGAACTGATTCGTATTCGGTCTCCGCCGCCATCTTGCTGCCCTGGACAGCTGACTGCCTGACTTCCGGTGGTCACCATGGAGACCGGCCGCGGGGAGGCAGAGCCGATTACGTCACAGAGGCACTGAGCGCCATGTCTGATCCGGGCACTCGGCACACATACAGGGAGACTGCACTGAGCCGCCAGAGATAAAGATGGCCGCCTGAGTTGTGTTATGTGATTAGCTGTCATGACTGGGCTGGGACATGTATTATGTGGTGATAGTGAAGGAGGGATGTGTTGGGGGTACACTGCTGTGAGGGGTACACAGCCCCGAGGGGCCCTAGAATGCATGGGTCAGGTGTACTCGTGGGGTACTTTCTACAACCCTGAGGGTCCCTACAGCAGCATGGGTGGGGCTACAGGCCTGGGGCCCTACATCTGGGAGTTACATTCTTTGTACACCGGCTTGAGGGGCCCTATAGCAGCATGGGGTGGGATGTAGGCCTGGGGCCCTACAGCTGGGAGGTACATACTATGTACACCTCCCTAAGGGGCCCTACAGCAGCATGGGTGGGGATACAGGCCTGGGGCCCTATATCTGGGAGGTACCTCCTGTGTACACCGCCCTGAGGGTCCTTACAGCAGTATGGGGTGGGATTCAGGCCTGGGGTCCTATAGCTGAGTGCTATTTCCTGTGTACACTGCCCTAAGGGGCCCTACAGCAGCATGGGTGGGGATACAGGCCTGGGGCCCTACTAGGGTGACCACGGGTCCCGGAACGTCCGGGACTGTCCCTTATTTCAGGGACATGTCCCGCGTCCCGGGTCCCCTTCAACCGGGACAATGAAGTGTCCCGGAATGAAGCCAAGCCTTCCTGAATGTCAGCCTGCAAGCGGTGTGTCACATCATGGACGCCGCTTGCAGGCTGACATCCAGGGCGGCAATGCAGCTTACCTGATCTCCTGGAGGTAAGCGCTCTAGTAATACAGAGCGCTGGGAGATGACATCATCTCCCAGCGCTCTGCATTACTGAGCACAGCGCGCGGGAGCTTCAGCTCTGTGCCGGAGGAGGCACAGAGCTCCCTCTTGACACGCCGCTAGACCACCAGGGACTCAAGGTAAGGCAATAGGGTGACCACGTCCCGGAATGGCAGAAGGGAAATGTGGTCACCCTAGGCCCTACATCTGGGAGTTACATCCTGTGTACACTGGCTTGAGGGGCCCTATAGCAGCATGGGGTGGGATGTAGGCCTGGGCCCTACAGCTGGGAGGTACATACTATGTACACCGCCCTAAGGGGCCCTACAGCAGCATGGGTGGGGATACAGGCCTGGGGCCCTATATCTGGGAGGTACCTCTGGGGTACACCGCCCTGAGGGGACTTACTGGCACATGGGGTGGAATACAGGCCTGCGGCCCTACATCTGGGAGTATCTCCTGGATACACAGCTGAGAGGCCCGGCATGCCCAGGGACCTAGAACACCTTGGGCTGGAGTGCTGGCCTGGGGCCCTACACCTGGCTGTGAGGGGCCTATGGTTGCAGGTTACCTCCTGGGTACCGGGCCTTGAGGGGCACTATTTCACAACATTTCAAATAGCCAAAGAGAGGCACTTTTGCTTTAGGTGTTGTTGCTGTGGGTGGGCATTATCAAGAATTTTTAGCTTATTTCGTGAATTGTGGGCACCTTTTTATGTAACTAAATAAATGATTTAGACCAAGACCAAAGTATTTTATTTTCAAATAATTTTATAGATACATACACTTAAGTTTATCAAGTTTTAATTGTAACTTTTATTGCTGTGGAGCAATATGATACACTTATATACACACCACATAGTTTGAGCTCTGAAAATGAGGGACACAAGGGTGGAAAAAAAGGGGAACAGAATGATTTGGATCTGAAAGAGGGACTGTCCCTCATAAAAAGGGACCCTTGGCAGGAAAAGAACAGATATATTAGGGTTGCCAGATCATAGTAATTTCTAGTGTATACATTCTTCCTGGCTCTAAATGACAGTCAGATATTTCCCTGGATCAACATCCTATCTCCTTTCAAACCAACTGACATAATTCTGTATTGTTCTGAACTTTTTTAGAAATCCGCTGTGGTATCTGCAAACACAGCATCCCAAAGCAAGCAATTCCATACCTTTACTGCCCTTCCTGTAAAAATTCCTGTCATTGTTTTAGCCAAAAGCACCAGGATACCTGACTGGAACATAGGGCTCCTGAATGGGAGTCAAAGTGTACTCTTTAAACCATTCAGGAATGAAGACTCTTTACTCCTTAGTTCCAAATGACTCTTTATTCAGCAACACAGGGGTTTTTCTACAGCATTTTGGGAATTTTCCAACATGGCAACAAGTAGCAATGTAATACAATTCAACAGATACAATAGGAAACAGCAAATGGTGGAGACATGACACAATGGGGTATTCACAGTGATAATGTCATCACAACACCTAACACAAAGAACCAACAACAGATGGCTTGGGTAAACACAATAGGGCAGATATGAGTACATTAATACACAAAGGGCTTGGGCTAAGGTAGACAATAAACCAACAGAATGTAAACACAAGACAGTGGGGCAATACAGTCGGATTGATCAAATCATGACAGAACACTAGAAACAGCAATTAGGACCCCAGACTAATCCCATCACACAGAAGACATCAGAGGTGATGAGATTAATCAAGTGCGAACCTAAATCAACCGTTGGACCAAAGGGGGTGACCCATCTACCATTTGGCTGGTTTTGCAGATGTCCAACAGTTTAACCCGTTCAGGGTACAGTTGTAGGCCCACAATGCAACCAGGGGTCCAGCATGTATTATAATAGTAACCATGCCCATAACTTTTAACATAGAATGGTAGCCTCTTTGGCAGAGATGTCTGCTAATATACTGTCCCGCAGTTCTCCACAGTCTGCGACAATGGGCTAAAAATCTATACGCACAGAAAGGGCTTCCAGTAACGGACTGTGGTCCATTACAGTAACACATAACATGTAAAAGTATATATTGTAGGGTTTTGCCTTCTCAGTAAAACATGGCAACTCCCATAGCTAAGAAGTTTTTTTTTTTTTTAACGTTACTGCAGCTCAAACCTGACTTTTTTTAGGTGCAATATTTTAATGGCCTGAAATGTTGCCGTGACGCTGTTGCTACACCATCCTATCGTACAATTTCAGGCCATGGATGTACTGCACTTAAAAAAATTCAAGTTTGAGCTGTGATAACTTTTGAATAAAACACCTTTCAGCAGTGGGAGTTCCCTTGTTCTACTCTGGAGGATAAACCTTACAAAATATATCTTTTTACATTTTAAGTATTACTGTCCCTTTAAGGTAAAGTGGATCAATGCTATAAAAAAAAACACAGCTGTAACATAGGTCCTGTTGTAATCTGCGGGAAGGTTCATTTGTCCCCTGTAGTGCAGTTGCTGTGCTGGAGGTCATAAAATAACCCCCCATGTAGGAGTGGATGCAGGAAACCAGGATTGGACCTGACAGGAAGACAGGCCATGTTAATAGGGCAGTGTACTCTAATTGTAAAGTATTCTAGGGATTTCCTATACAGTAAAACAAGGGTACTCACAATTCTTGGAGATGTTTCTTTCCAATTTATTGAAAGAACAGTAAAATCTCATACACTAAACAAACTGCCATTGTACAAATCATTGGCAAGACCTCACCTTGAATATACAGTGCAGTTTGGGTACCAGTTCCGAAAAAGGATATACTAGAACTAGAGAGGGTACAGCAAAGAGCAACAAAATTAATTAAGGGAATGGAGGACTTGACATATGAGGAACGACTAGACAAACTTGGTTTATTTACTCTAGAGAAAAGACAACTAAGAGGAGACCTTATCACATTGTACCAGTCTATGAGAGGTCAATACAAGGATGTCTTTGGTGAGCTATTCATTCCAGGACCTGATCAAGAAATCGCAATTAGAGGAAAGGAGTTTTAGAATTCAGCAGAGGAAGGGGATTTTTACAGTAAGGTCTGTTAAATTATGGAATTCCTTGCCCAAGGTGGTGGTTATGGCAGATACAATGGATACATTCAAGAGAAAATTAGATACATTTCTTTCAAAATGGAACATACAGGGTTATACTGTTTATAAGTAGGCTGATCAGGAAGGTCTGATAAAGACTAACTTATCTGGCAGCAGGAAAGCTTATATAATTATCATTTCTCTGGGTTATGAGACGAAGGTTGAACTTGATGGACTTGTGTCTTTTTTCAACCTAATTTACTATGTTACTAACTAAAATGGTGACTGTATGCCCCTGACTGCCACTGACGTGCTCCAGTAGCTCAGAAGTTAATACTTAGTCACATGTAGAGAGAATAGAAAAAACTGAGTGTCTTATCAGGTGTAAAGATAATAGCAGATAAACTCACATTGATGAATTGTTGATAATCAAGCATATGCTTGTCATCAACTATAATCACATGCTGGATACTTTACCCGTCCCTGCTTAGGTATAGTCGCCTGCTCCTTCCCGTCTTCCACGTGTACAGGATACGATGGAGAAGGTTTAAAACAAAACATGAAAATAAAATACAGCGAAGTTGTCACGCACATGACGGTAGGGAGCCGTGTGGTGCTGGCTCTGGTTTAAGGTGCTAGCGTGTGATGCTGGAGTGTGGAGCATGTGAGCGGTGACAGCATGCCAGGTACTCCCTTGCTGCAGCCGAAGCTGGTTAAAGGTGCTGGTCACGAAACCAGATTGTTCCACCCCAAATGAGCCGAGGTGCAACCAGGATAGGAGTACCTAGGAACCGTTAGAAAAAAACAGGCCAGCAGGATACCAAGCAGGGAAACAGGGAACACAACAGAGGTCAAGTGCAGCCAAGGATTCAAGCAGGAGAGAAGATCAGACGTGGTCAGACAAGCCAAGGGTCAAGCCGGGAGCGGAGATCAGACGTGGTCAGACAAGCCAAGGGTCAAGCCAGGAACAAAAATAAAGAGGCAGACAAACATCCAGAGCCCAGGAACTAGCTAGGAGTAGCTTGTGGAACGGGCGCCCTAAGCCTGGGGCAACCCGTTTAAATACAAAAATTGGCCAGTGGGAGAGAGAGGCTCTTCTGGTAGCCAAGAAGTACTGGAGGAGTTGGAACCTATGGGGGAGCAAGCCGGGCACAGGCGCATCCGCCAAGCTGAAGGCGGATGAGGACCACGCATGTGTGCCCTGACACTGGAACCCGGAAGAGCCGCAGCGAAAGGGAGACGTGGCCCGGGTGAACACAGCGGCGGTGACACCAAAAAGAGACGCGGCCCGGGCAAACACGGCCCTTATCCCTACATTACCTCCCCACTCACTAACACTGCACAGCAATGTATTACCCACCTCCCCTAGCACTGACTGTCTGTGTTATCTCTACATTACCTCCCCCACTCACTGACACTGCTCAGCAATGCATTACCCACCTCCCGTAGCACTGACTTCCTGTCTTATCCCTACATTACCTCCCCACTCACTGACACTGCTCAGCAATGCATTACCTACCTCCCCTAGCACTGACTTCCTGTCTTATCACTACGTTACCTCCCTACTCACTGACACCGCTCAGTAATGCATTACCCACCTCCCCTAGCACTGACTTCCTGTCTTATCCCTACATTACCTCTATACTCACTGACACCGCTCAGTAATGCATTACCCACCTCCCCTAGCACTGACTTCCTATCTTATCCCTACATTACCTCCTCCACTCACTGACACTGCTCAGCAATGCATTACCCACTTCTCCTAGCACTGACTTCCTGTCTTATCCTTACATTACCTACCCCACTCACTGACACTGCTCAGTAATGCATTACCCACCTCCCCTAGCACTGACTTCCTGTCTTATCACTACATTACCTCCCCACTCACTGACACTGCTCAGCAATACATTACCCACCTCCCCTAGCACTGACTTCCTGTCTTATCACTACATTACCTCCCCCACTCACTGACACTGCTCAGCAATGTATTACCCACCTCCCCTAGCACTGACTTCCTGTCTTATCCCTACATTACCTCCCCCACTCACTAACACTGCTCAGCAATGCATTACCCACCTCCCCTAGTACTGACTTCCTGTCTTATCCCTACATTACCTCCCCACTCACTGACACTACTCAGCAATGTATTACCCTCCTTCCCCTAGTACTGACTTCCTGTCTTATCCCTATATTACCTCCCCACTCACTGACACTGCTCAGCAATGCATTACCCACCTCCCCTAGCACTGACTTCCTGTCTTATTCCTATATTACCTCCCCACTCACTGACACTGCTCAGCAATACATTACCCACCTCCCCTAGCACTGACTTACTATCTTATCCCTACATTACCTCCCCCACTCACTGACACTGCTCAGCAGTACATTGACCACCTCCCCTAGCACTGACTTCTTGTCTTATCCCTACATTACCTCCCCACTCACTGACACTGCTCAGCAATGCATTACCCACCTCCCCTAGCACTGACTTCCTGTCTTATCCCTACATTACCTCCCCCACTCACTGACACTGCTCAGCAATGCATTACCCACCTCCTCTAGCACTGACTTCCTATCTTATCCCTACATTACCTCCCCCACTCACTGACACTGCTCAGCAGTACATTGACCACCTCCCCTAGCACTGACTTCTTGTCTTATCCCTACATTACCTCCCCACTCACTGACACTGCTCAGCAATGCATTACCCACCTCCCCTAGCACTGACTTCCTGTCTTATCCCTACATTACCTCCCCCACTCACTGACACTGCTCAGCAATGCATTACCCACCTCCTCTAGCACTGACTTCCTATCTTATCCCTACATTACCTCCCCCACTCACTGACACTGCTCAGCAGTACATTGACCACCTCCCCTAGCACTGACTTCTTGTCTTATCCCTACATTACCTCCCCACTCACTGACACTGTTCAGTAATACATTACCCACCTCCCCTAGCACTGACTTCCTGTCTTATCCCTACATTACCTCCCCACTCACTGACACTGCTCAGCAATGTATTACCCACCTCCCCTAGCACTGACTTCCTGTCTTATCCCTACATTACCTCCCCACTCACTGACACTGCTCAGCAATGCATTACCCCCCTCCCCTAGCACTGACTTCCTGTCTTATCTCTACATTACCTCCCCACTCACTGACACTGCTCAGCAGTACATTGACCACCTCCCCATTAATGACAGGGCTAAGTGTCAGTGAAAATGTGGGAGGTAAATTGGGGCTAAAACAGGAAGTGCCTCCAAGTTGCACATTAATATCATATCTATATTTAATCAAACATTAGATAAAAATACTTCATGTAGGGGATATTATAAACTTTTCTAAAATGACTACAGTTGTATTTCTTTTATTGGGTCCCATTAAAAGCCTAATTTAGATCAATGAGGGTGTTCCTTTATCTCATGTGCTGCTGTGGCTTTCCCCAGAACTGCTCTGGTTCTTAATTCCTCAGCCTCCGTGCGTCATGTCTGATTCACACACAGATAAAGGCCTTTCTCACCAGTTGTTGTGCCAGCGATAAGTCTGTAGATATTCTGCACATTGCCAGCAGTATAAATATAACCACACAATTTCCTTTACCAGTGCTTAGACAAGCCGTTTCTCAACCTTGTGCTTAATATATCTTCACAGTTTTTTTTTGTTTTTTTTTGCAGCTTACAGTAAAATAATATCTCGCACTGTGTATTTAATGACATTCTGCTCTCTAGGAACACAGAAGGGGCTCAGTCACAGTAATATACACAAATACCAATGCTCACCAGTTCAACACAGGCAATGAGGCCAAGACTATCTTCCACAATGAATGAATGTGTAGTATCCATATTAGTACAGGTTTAGAAGTGCAGATATATGAGTATTTTGGTATCTGGTGATGCCTTGATCTGTACTCATATCTTTGTGTAAACAAGACTGAAACATTGGGGGTCATGCACTAAGATGTGATAAAGAGGAGATAACGTCTCTAGTGATATCACTTCTCAAGTTCCTATGTTATTCTATGGAGCCTATTTACTAAGATCTCCACAGCTGGAGAAATCTTAGTACATTGGCTCCACAGAATAATAGAGGAACTGGAGAAGTGGTATCGCTGGAGAAGTCATGTCTACTTCAGCACCTCTTTATCACTGTTTAGTGCATCTCCCCCTTTGTGTTTGGGTGCGTTTGAGTAAAAATTATCCTATATAATAATTTGCTAAAACGTGTGTAAAGATGTAGTCATGCGTAGTACAGACTGCCTGCGCCGCAGCTGATACAGAGCTGGACGCTCCAAAGGAGTCTCCACTGCGCATGACTGCCCCGCGACCGGCTGGCAGTGGCACTGTGGCCCGTGTAATAGGCTCTTCAACCAGTTTATTCATATTTTAATGAGTGCCAAGCATTGCTTTAGATAAACCCCCCAATTTACATCACCAGGGGTATTTATTTGTCACCTGTGGTGGAGTTTTTTGCTCCGAATAGCTCCTTTTTAGCCCCTGAGTATGGTCTTTTGTTCCCACTTACATGTCGTATCTTAAATAGACCAGTGGTTCTCAACCTGTGCTCTCAGTGGCCACTAACAGTCCAGGATATGAGAATTTCCCTTTAAGAGCACAGGTGAGTTAATCAATACAAATGAGCCTCTAATCAACACACTTGTGTTCTAGCAGGGAAATTCCTAAGTCCTGGCCTGGTAGCGGCCACTGAGGGCATGGGCTGAGAACCTCTGCTGTATAGTATACAGTCTGCATGTGTCTGTGTATAAGGACTGGCACTATACAGTATAGGAGGGACAGTCCCTGGTAGCGGCCACTGAGGGCATGGGCTGAGAACCTCCGCTGTATAGTATACAGTCTGCATGTGTCTGTGTATAAGGACTGGCACTATACAGTATAGGAGGGACAGTCCCTGTTAGTGGCCACTGAGGACACGGGCTGAGAACCTCCGCTGTATAGTATACAGTCTGCATGTGTCTGTGTATAAGGACTGGCACTATACAGTATAGGAGGGACAGTCTCTGTTTGAGACCCAAATCCCTCTGCTCCTCTATTTAGGAGATCACACTCTGTGGTGTATATACCAGTGTATCAGATTGCTCCACATCAATAAAACCCACAGTAATGTGGGTATAAACTTCTGTATATATCTTATAAATTAGTCTGTGTAAAAAATACTTTCATCTTCTTCTAAATCATTCACTTACACAAAGAGTAACTTAACCATTTCAATGCCAGAGGGGATGCAATGCATTGCTTACCCCCTGGCACTCAACAGGTTAAAAATTCTCTACAGTGGTCTGGCACTGTATAGCAGTGGTTCTCCACCTGTTCTCTCAGTGGCTATTAACAGGCCAGGATTTTAGAATTTCCTTTTAAGAGCACAGGTGAGTTAATCAATACAACTGAGCCTCTGATCAACACACTTGTGTTCTAGCAGGGAAATTCCTAAGTCCTGGCCTGTTAGTGGTCACTGAGGGCACAGGTTGAGAACCTCTGATATGGACTACACTCCAAGGCTTGACAAAGATCCCTTTTGGGAAAAAAGGGCACTTTTTTGACATTTTGATTTACTCTGCATTCCATGTATAAAATCAGTAGAAATAAAATATTATTTACTTTTCAAAAGTATAGAAAAACTGATATTTGTTTTCGTTAAAAAGGTAATTTGTGTTTCTGCCCCAACACTAGATTTCCAGGAAACTTTCTGAAGATGTGTAAACCAGTGTTTCTCAACCAGGGTGACGTGACTTTGGTGAGCCACGGACATCCACTAACGGTGCCCATTGTATCTATAATGTTTTAACAAAAATGTGACTGTAGACTTCCAACTGTATATTCATGGATATTACAATGCACAATATGTTTATTTTAGTTGTGAGGTGTAACATTAACTCTCTATTTATGTATTTGCAACTTTCATTACACCATTGACAAATGACGTAATATGATAGGGGTGCCCTGAAAATGAGCAAAAAAAGCTTGAGAACCACGGGTGTATACAAATTCCTGGAGAACGTAGCTCATGAACTAATGCATGAAGCTGTGCAATGCCCCCTGTAGATTTTCCACCACTTGTAAAAGGACTTCAAGATTTTGAGTAATTACCCAAAGTTTAGGCAAGACCTTCGGGATCCATAGGAATACCTGTTGTACTGTCATGGGCAAACAAGGCAGGACCATGATGGAGGGCAGCTCACTGAAGGACTGGAAGCGGAACAGGAAAATCTCTATGAAGAGAAGCTTAGATGCACCACTAGAGATGTGTCAACAAAGGGCCAGGCAGGTATGGTCGAACCTACAGGGGAGGAAGTGCTCTGGTGCGACGCTAGGGAGCGGTGCTTGGTACCGTGCTGAGGCCAAGGCCGGATATAGTTGCCAGCCGCAAGGCTGGATGACAAACCCCAGAGGGGCTGGAAGTGAGCCAGGGATGATACCTCCACAGACAGTACCTTCTCTCCTATAGTGGAGAGTGAAGGCTTGGGTGCGCTGAATAGTGTGCGGAGATAGGGAGCGAGGGCCTAAAAAGGCGTAACTCTCCAGAAGAAGGAAACCAGAGGGACAAAGGATAACAATACTCTCAAAAGCAGAGAGAACAGACCTGTTCAGATGAGCAGTCCAGGGATCTTGGCTGGCCGGACCTCTTGAGCTGGAGGACTCTGGACAAAGGTAAACTGCAGCAGGTCCAGTTGAAGCCTAGGTCTTACACAGCAAGGCAAGAGTTAACTCAGCAGGCTGAAGACGTGGTCAAGTAGTAGCCAGGGTCATACACAGCAAGAGTTAATTTGGCAGGCAGAAGAAGTGGTCAAGTAGTAGCCAGGATCATACACAGCAAGGCAAGGGTTAACTCGGCAGACAAACTGGATAGTCAGGTACAGGCTAGAATCGGCATCCAAAAAGGGCAAAAAGAAAGCTACTGGGCAAGAACCAGACTAGATGCTACAGGGAACACTATCAGAGTGCACCCACACTAGTCTGGAGCGTCCAGATATAGACGTAGCCGGATAACATCACGGAGCATGTGATGCAACAAACCCAGAAGTGGCCAACCACAAAGAGAACGGAGCAAGGCGAGAGGGCAGAGGGAAGCCGCGAACAGAGTGGTATGTAACAAGATGTAGGCCTCAATTCAGTTCCTGCCGGTAAAACTGCCGGTAGGGCAAAAATGGATAATGTCCCGTTAGCAAAAAGTACTAACAAGCTATTCAATTGCCCTATGAGCCTATGACTAAGTAAACTGCAGTTTTATGAAATGCGTTAGGTTTTGTTAGTTATGGCTGCATCAAGATCTGAGAGATTGTCAATTTGTTTTTAATGAGTTCTTCAATAAAGTGGTGGTTTTAAACTACATATTGGCTGTGGCCTGATGCAATGGGTGGAAGCCGCTGAGCACCTCCTCCTGTGTCCTCCTGCCCTACCAGCTGAAAGCACAACGGACGTTAGGCCACAAAAGAGGACTTGGGACCAAATGTCCATTTTGTGTGTTAGATTCCATAAATCGCTGCAATAATGGGAACATCAAAGGAAAAACACTAACTATCTGTGCCTGACATAATTTCAAGTGCTGACCCAAAGCTCATCTGTGTTACACTTACCTGTCATCCACTGTCCTTCTTCTATCTTCCTTCTTTTTTCTTTTATCCTCATCTTCTTCATCTTCATCTTCTTTTTTCTTCTGGTCCGTCTTTTTTCTTTCATCCATCTTCTCTTAATTTACCTGTAAAAGAAAGAGAGATATAAATAAATATGTCTGAAAAAGAACCCGCACATCTATACATAGTTTAACCCCTTGGTCGCCAGACGGGTATGCAACACGTTGCAGAGCAATGCAATGCATACCTCTCTGGGACTCAAAGGGTTAAACAATGAATATATGTACTAGTCAATATTGTGTAACATGCCCAAAGTACAAAAGTATGTTCCCATTTTCGTTCTTGAAGTAATGCGTGCTAGGAAATCGAAAATTGGCGGAAACTTGTTAAATAAAAATATTGGCCCATTTTTTTATTTCTCTGCTGCTGTTTATGGCAGTGATGGCAGCAGCGGGGAAAGTAAGAAGGAGCACCTCCCCCCTTTGGAGGAATCTGCTTGAAGCTGATTGGCTGGGAGGTGCTTAAGCAAACTTCCCAGTCAATAACTGTGAGTCCTTTTGAACAGACACTGCCCATATATAAAGGCAATCTCTTTTCAAAATTCCCTCACAGTGGAATGGACATCGGCCATCAGGTACAAGGGGGTGTGGGGGGGTGCTCCTTCCTATCTTCTCCACAGCCGCAAATAGTGGCGGAGAAGTAAAAAAAGGGCCAATATTTTTATTTAACAAGTTTTAGCCAGTTTTTGATTTCCTAGTAAACATTAGTTCAAGGATGAATAACGGGACATATGTTTTATACTTGGGCAGGTTCTACAATATTGACTCGTACATCTATGCATTGTTTATTACTTACAAAAAGTAGAAGGAAGATAATAACAAAATGAATCTGACAAATGGTGTGAAATAATCTTGGATGTCTAACATCATGTAAGTTCTACTTGAATGCTGGTCTGTCCCAGGAGTGATAGAAAAACAACAGGATGGGAGCGCTCAACAGATCTGTGAAGCCACAGGACACCGGTCATCAGGTTTGTAGTAAAAATATCAAGATAAAATGTAAAAAAATCATTCCATACATTCAGAGTCCCAGGATCACAAGAGAATCTCACACATATACACGACCCACCTAATGCGTTTCGTGAGTGATTCACTTAGTCATAGGCTTCCCAGGAGTGACATACCAAAAAAATAAAATACACAGTGTGATCTGTGACAACCAACACAGTGTCCTTAGTGTTAACACATCTAAACAATGCCATGTCTTCTATTATTTAAGCATAACTGCAATAATAACCATAGTAATCTTGAATGGAAATGTATGTGATGGAGAACTGGAGATTGACTCGCTGGCTATACAAAACCAAAACGGATCTAGAGACAGTTTGGGAATTCCAATCCACGTGGTAGAAATTCAAAATTTAGATGGCAAACTTGTTCATTCTATTTACCATCTACAGGAAAGTATCATTAAAAGCAGCGCTGTCCAAGTTCAGTCCTCAGGGGCCACCAACAGACCAGGATGTGAGGATTTCCCTGATTAATCACAGGTGAGTCAGTCACAATGAATGATCTACTGATTAACTCACCTGTGCTTAATCATATAAATCCTTACATCATGGCCTGTTGGTGGCCAGTAAGATCTGAGCTTGGACAGACCTGATTAAAAGAATAAGAAGATGCAAAAGGACAGAGATGATTATAAGGACAATAAGGGCAGAAATTTGAAAAATAATTAGGTTCAATTAGCAGATAAGCAAAATTAAGTTAAAATAGGGCTAACGAGGCTGCAATGGGAAACAAGATTAGTTATCAGAAAAGTGTCAGGGACCATAAGAGAGAGTGATCCAAAAAAAGAAAAAGAAAGGATATAAACGTGGGACTCACCTTCATATATTAAAAATAAAATACAAAATTATATAAAGTATCAAAAATAAATTTATTAAGTATCCTGCCAAATACAAAGAGGCCCAGGGCAGGGGTGGGTCCCACAAACTAGATCTCCCCAAAATACCTGCCTCCTTGATGAAGCTCTGAAGTTGAGAGCGAAACATGTCGGTGTTTATACCCCACTGAGATGCCGAAGTGCTTTCTGTTTAATAAATTTGGTGCTTTACATACAGACCTGTGATTGAATGAAAACAGTGTGTGCACAGAATATCACTTCATTGTGCTTGGAGACACATATGAGGATATCGCTACCTGAATATATGATCGGAGGTTCCTGTGCGGCAGAAGTATAACGGTGATTTAGCACAGCGGGATTGTCATGATGGTTGAGTTCGGGACATGGAATTGGTGAGAGCGTTCCGACTTGATGTCCCATATATGAACTGTGTTTGCTCCAGGATCCCTGTGCATTAATATAAATATATATATGGTATGGCAGGGCTCAAAATTTCCACTAGCCAATGGCGAGTGAAAATTTAGCCCTGGTGAGTAGAAATTCAGCCCTGGTGGGTATGTTATGTGTTGCAGTGGTGAGTAACTTTTCAGGTCTGGCTAGTAGCAAAGGACTTCAACTTTTAAGCCCTGTGGTATGGTACCGTTTATATGTACTGATTATGGGCATGTGGTTCTCTGGTCTGAGTGCAATTGCGAACCTCTGAAGTTATGACTTGAATCACTGTCTGTGCTGAAGAGCTGTGGATACACAGGGCCGGATTTATAATAAGGCAGAGTAGGCATCTGCCTACAGGCGCACCCCACAGAGGGGCGCCTGTCATTGGGATCGTTTTGGTTTTTTTACACTTTTTTTTTTGTGCCGCCCAGCAGCCCCACAGCCGCCGGATACTGCTGTCTTCCTGCACTGATGACATCCGGAGCGCAACCACTCCAAACGCGGAGACGCCGCGTGGAGCGTGCAGGTATTTTCTTCCTCTGTTTAAAACTGGCGCCCAGACAGAGGAAGAAAACCCCTTCACGCTCCATGCGGCGTCTCCGCGTTTGGAGTGGTTGCGCTCCGGCTGTCATCAGTGCAGGAAAGTGAAAAAGAGGTACGGGGGAGAGATAGAGGCACAAGGGGGAGAGAAAGAGAAGTACATGGGGGAGAGAGGCACAAGGGGGAGCGAAAGAGAGAAGTACATGGGGGAGAGAGGCACAAGGGGGAGCGAAAGAGAGAAGTACATGGGGGAGAGAGGCACAAGGGGGAGAGAAAGAGAGAAGTATATGGGGGTGAAAGAGGCACAAGGGGGAGAGAGAGAAGTATATGGGGGTGAAAGAGGCACAAGGGGGAGAGAGAGAGAAGTATATGGGGTGAAAGAGGCACAAGGGGGAGAGAGAGAAGTATATGGGGGTGAAAGAGGCACAAGGGGGAGAGAGAGAAGTATATGGGGTGAAAGAGGCACAAGGGGGAGAGAGAGAAGTATATGGGGTGAAAGAGGCACAAGGGGGAGAGAGAGAAGTATATGGGGGTGAAAGAGGCACAAGGGGGAGAGAGAGAAGTATATGGGGGTGAAAGAGGCACAAGGGGGAGAGAGAGAAGTACATGGGGGTGAAAGAGGCACAAGGGGGAGAGAGAAGTACATGGGGTGAAAGAGGCACAAGGGGGAGAGAGAAGTACATGGGGTGAAAGAGGCACAAGGGGGAGAGAGAAGTACATGGGGTGAAAGAGGCACAAGGGGGAGAGAGAGAAGTACATGGGGGAGAAAGAGGTACATGGGGTGAAAGAGGCACAAGGGGGAGAGAGAAGTACATGGGGTGAAAGAGGCACAAGGGGGAGAGAGAAGTACATGGGGGAGAAAGAGGTACATGGGGGAGAGAGAAGTACATGGGGTGAAAGAGGCACAAGGGGGAGAGAGAAGTACATGGGGGAGAAAGAGGTACATGGGGTGAAAGAGGTACATGGGGGAGAGAGAAGTACATGGGGTGAAAGAGGCACAAGGGGGAGAGAGAAGTACATGGGGTGAAAGAGGCACAAGGGGGAGAGAGAAGTACATGGGGGAGAAAGAGGTACATGGGGGAGAGAGAAGTACATGGGGTGAAAGAGGCACAAGGGGGAGAGAGAAGTACATGGGGGAGAAAGAGGTACATGGGGTGAAAGAGGTACATGGGGGAGAGAGAAGTACATGGGGTGAAAGAGGCACAAGGGGGAGAGAGAAGTACATGGGGGAGAAAGAGGTACATGGGGTGAAAGAGGCACAAGGGGGAGAGAGAAGTACATGGGGTGAAAGAGGCACAAGGGGGAGAGAGAAGTACATGGGGTGAAAGAGGCACAAGGGGGAGAGAGAAGTACATGGGGGAGAAAGAGGTACATGGGGGAGAGAGGCACAAGGGGGGTAGAGAAGTACAAGGGGGGAGAAATAGAGGCACAAGGGGGGGAGAGAAGTACAAGGGGGGAGAAGTAGAGGCACAAGGGGGAGAGAGAGAAGTACAAGGGGGGAGAAAGAGGTGCATAGACCCCATAGTAAAATAATAACAATGACACATGTTAATGTGTTAAGTTTTTTATTCTGCTGTTTGTTTTTAACACTGTTCATTAAATCAGTTTAAATAATGAAAAATTAGCATTTTTTTTATCCGATTAATCGAAAAATATTTCAGTCAAAACTTTTTGAACTTTTTTTTTTTTTTTGGCGGGGGGGGGGGGCGCTTCAGCTTTCTGTGCCTACAGGCTCCTGAGATGTAAATCCGGCCCTGTGGATACATCGTTACTATTGCAGATGCACCCTTATTGAGATATTTTTTCTTCATTACATTTTTTGTGATTTTCACTATATCTACTTTTGTAGATTAGTGATTTATTCACATTTTTTTACAGATGCCGGCATCTAGAGGGATGGGTGATTGGTTTTATATTAGGGCTTTTTGTTTTCTGGGTATGTATGGGGGGGGGCAGGTATTTTGGGGAGATCTAGTTTGTGGGACCTACCCCTGCCCTGGGCCTCTTTGTATTTGGCAAGATACTTAATACATTTATTTTTGATACTTTATATAATTTTGTATTTTCTTTTTATTATATGAGGAAGGTGAGTGCCATGTTTATATCCATTCTTTTTCTATTTTGTATCACTTGATTATTTTCTGGATAGTAGGCACCCTGTGCATGTTATACACGGTTTCTTCCCTTAGGTTTAATTTAGGTGTGCATGATCATATTTTGTATTTTTACCATAAGAGAGAGATAAGTCTCTTGGGTACAACGTATAACAGAACTGATGGTATATATCTGCTAGTTATGGGCTCAGTTTAGTAAAACCAAACTAACATCAGTAGATTTAAGTCACAGTTTAGTATTCTGTTACCTGCTCTGTAACAAACTACTGACTGCTAAAAAAGAACAGTGGGTGCAAAATCAGAGCCCACTGGAAACAAAGAAACAGCATCTCCATTTGCTATTCATTTACATGTGGTGGCTAGTAACACTTTTATGGATTCTCTGTATTTTAGCGTCTAACAAACCTAGACGTTGAGTCTTGTTAACTTTAGAGAAGAGACATCTAAGGGGTGATATACAATTGCCATTTACACATCTATTTGAGATCAATTAAAAAAACTCTCCAAGGAACTATTTACTCAAAGTGCTGCCCCAAGAACAAGAGATCATCCATTAAGACTAGAGGAAGGGTGCTTTTGACTAAAACAAAGGCATGGTATTTTTTATACTAAGGGCAGTAAAGTTATGGAATTCTTTGCCTCGGGATGTTATACTTGCAAATACTGTAACTGCTTTCAGAAAAGCAATGGATGTCTGTTTAGCACAGAACAATACTGAGAATTATGACAGTTGGGTGCAATGCAGATAGGATGTTGATCCAGGGAAATATCTGACTGACATTTGGAGTCAGGAAGGAATTTTTTTACCCACTTGAAGCTAAATTGGAAATGGCTTCAATGGTTTTTGGGTTTTTTTTTTGCCTTCTTCTGGATCAACAGGGATGATTTGGCATGGGCTGGACCTGATGTCTTTTTTCACCCTCATCAACTATGTTACTAAGAGAACATAACGCATGTTAAAAACTACCAACAAAGAATAACAAACAATCATGCTCAACTAGGCACCCCTACACCAGTGACCCACGGATGTATTGGTGTGTGGCCGTAAGCCTCATATCACTACGTCCAAATTACCTAAAACATAACCGAATCCAAACAATAAATAACCACTGAGTGCCAGAGTGGTACCCAATGCATGGCGAAGTGTTAGGTACTCCTCTAAATAGATTAATCCCCCTGAGCAGTGACACATCCTATGGCCTATTCCTCACTCTCAACAGATGTAACACCTATCAGTGTCAGTGTCTTCTTCACCCTGGTCTTCCTTTATCTACCCCTTTCAGTCTTCTTTCTTCTACTGTACATTTTCTTTCTTCTTCCTTAATCCCACTATCTTTTAATCTTTATTACATCTGTTAAAAAGAAATAAAGCCAGATGAAATTATAGACCCTGTTGATGTCCTTCTCTGCCGCTGCTATTCAAGAAAGAAACAAAAATGATCCCCATTGTAATTCCTGCTCAGTCACTTTCCAGTGCCAGAGTGAGTGAAGTCTGAACAGAGACTGGCTTTTATAAGGCCAATCTCTGTTCACATTTGTTCCCACACCCCCATTGGCCAGGATGTGAGGTTACACAGAGATTGGCCATATAAAAACAGGCTCTGTTCAGATTTAAACGGCGGTGTCAATGGAAGAGGATATCAATGGGGGCTATAATTTCATCTGACTTTCTTTTTAACATATTTAATGAAGATTTGAAGAGGGAAGAATTAAAGAAGAAGAAAGAAGATTTACAGGAGAAGAAACAAGACTAAAAGGGGAGATAAAGGAAGACCAGGGTGAAGAAGGCACCGCTGGACATCAGAATTCAAGGTAGGTGTTACATCTGTTGGGAGTGGGCCATGGTATAGTGTTCGTACTAAGGTTTTATTTAACTTTATTGTTAATGTTACGTGTAGTGTAGGTAAGGGGGGTTACATTTAGGGTTACTGTTTAGGAGGTTGGGGGAGGGTGACTGTTATTAGCTCAAGGTCATAGTGTCAAACATCGAGCATTAAAGAGTTTCCTTTGATGTTTCCATTATTCACGATATTTAGCGAGCATTGTGGGAACAAAAGGCTGCAACGAACTATAAGACGCAAGTCAAGATATAGCGACAACGCTGTGGTTCATGTTAGTCAGGCAACTGAATTCCAATTATAAACTATGCTTGTACCCTCCAGAATTAATTTTGGTGCTAACGAATGATTTATCAGCTCTAATTGAATCAAGCCCCATATGAGGGCACAGTCTAGTTCAATAGACACTTCTCTCCCCAAGGTACATCCCAATCACAGGGAAATCTATTACCACAAGACAAGAAATGGCGGGAAGTAGAGTAGCAGTGAAAGCAAGATTTCCTCTAAGGTGAGCCATCAGCACTGAAAGAGCTAAAGGTGTAATGAGCAAGAAGATAAAGCAGAGTTAATAATTCATATATTGTTAATATACATCACAAAATCTGGCTAGGGTTCTAAAATCCCAGATACTATAGGACAACATGGGGGTTAGTAAGGTCCTTGTAATCCACCAATTGTAACGGAGATACCTACCTGACTTAAAGACACTGCTAATTTCCTTCTACTAGGATTTCAGTTTACCTGAATGTCCATGTTTACACTGGAGTATAATGCAGTGAGTCTGTACACGTCACGATGCTGAGTGTACACAATGCCCTCTGCACAGAACAAATTCCAGCTATCACATTACAATTTTTGATGAATTTATTAGAGACTGAAATGTAATTAGCATATTTTAGATTTAGTGATACATGTTGTTACGGCCCAGCAGCAGGCGCCTGCCTCTGTAGCATTGGGGGGGGGGGTACCTACCAGGTAATTTACACTGGACCGGCCTCAAAAGACCACCAGACAGACCTGGGTCTTTTGCCACTGGATCTAGCTGCACCACCCAGAGGAGGAGCAGTGAACCGGATTGGAAGACCTCCAGGTGCAGCCAGCCCAATATAGAGCAGTGACCTGGGTAGGGACTCACACTTCTACCCACTGGAACAGGTATAGTCCCCTCTGCTGAGCAGATACTAATCCCTTCCCCTTGTTCTAGGGAACAGGTACAGTCCACTCTGCACCCATGATTCCTCCAGGCAGAAACCAGCTCCTCTGCCCTGGTAAAGGGACACCGCCTTTAACAAAGTACTTTTGGCAACACTGACCTGGTGTCAGCAATCCCCACCCCCAATATTTTTTTTTTTTGCATAAATAACCTTTATTTACGAAAACAAAACATACACATTAAAAAACAAAACATTACTTTCTGTTTTTCACACAACAGTGCCTGTTTAAAAATAATTTCTCCATTCTATGATCTTCCAAAAATGGTTTGCAGCTTCCACTCCGACATGTTTTCTGTCAGAACATAAGAAAACAGTTTTGCAAAAAACACCCCAAGTGCTTCCTCTACTGGGATCATTTCTGTCTTAAAAACATAAATATTTCTAATGTCAAATAAAGTTTCCTTCACTGAATTAACAATTTGCCATACTGCTTTATCCCCATCTCTAAATCCTAATCCGGATCCATAAATGACCATTTCATAAGAAAGGACTTTACATGATACAAAACATTTTGCAAACGTTATAATTTTAGACCACATATCTCGGGTATATGGGCAATTCCATAGCAAGTGCATAACTGTCTCATCCTGTCTACAAGAATCTCTAGGACATTTGGCAATTGGTGCCATTCGTCTACTGTGTTGGAAGCTTCTCACTGGCAGACAGTTATGGACTATTTGCCAAGCCAGATCCTTCTAAACATTGGTAAGAAAATTAGCATTAACCTTTTTCCATATCAGCCGTGTTGTGTCCTTAGTGAATCTTTCAACTGGACATAACATTTCCTTTCTTCTATACCAGTCCTTTAATTTCTTATAATTCTATACAGTCTCCTTTGTAACATCAGACATGGAATAACAGCTTATTATCTTTTCAAAGCATTTGTACTGTGGAGGCGGGACCAGCATAAAAGGTTTAGTCGTTGTTACTTTATGCCAGCCACAGAGGATAACACCTGCACAATAAACTATGAAAAAAGCTGCAGGAGCTTCGGCTGTCAATAAACATACCCTGTAGGAAATATATTTTATTTCCCTGTCATTGTGATGCACCTTTGGGAGATAAGTGATATAATATATTTTATTTCCAGAAAACTTTGTATATCTGGAAATCCTTTTCCACCATTAATCCCCACCCCCAATAACAGAGCCTAAACATCTGATTTACAAGTAGAAGCACACCTAAGTTTATTGAAATTGAATACTAGGTCTTTCACAGCATACATTTCACTTGGGGCGATATGAATATAACAAAATATCACAATACGCAAAAGACAAAACATACAACAAACATAACTGAGTATCGCAATTTTGGGGTGTAGGATGGGGGAATATAATTAAAACATTGAAGAGAAAGTGGAGGTACCAGAATGCAACAGTGACATATTTTCATACTCTCATGGGACACAGCAATGCTGCAATGTATGTCACCAACCAAACTATAAAGAGACACATTGCCACTCAATCTAAAAGGTCAGTGAATTCAATTCCCTTTGTATCTGTATATAAATCTGTATATAACACTATAACGTGGAATCAAACATATTATTTCAAACTATTGGTACCGTAAAATCTCAGGTATAATACGCACCTGTGTATAATACGCAGGTGCAAATTATACCCAAGATTTTTGCTAAAATGGTAGTTCCTATGTATAATACACACCCCCTACTTGCCTGCAATTAGAAGCCCCCTGAAGTCCAGCACCCCCATCTGGAGGCAGCGGGCGGCACCCCTGCGCTCACCTCTGTGCAGCAATATTGCAAAAAACATTAAATGCCCACCTTAATAACCAGGATTCCCCTCTGTATTACAGGCAGCCATGAAACAGGGGCAGCGGGCGGCATTCTTGCACTAGCCGCCCGCTTCTTCCTCTCCCTGAACTCCTCTGACCTACCATACATTCAATGCGGGGGTTGCTGGACCTCAGGGGCAGACAGGGATATTAAAGCAGGGGTATTTTATTTTATTTTTTTACTCGTGTATAATACGCCCCCCCCCCCACTTCACATAAGGTGAAATGGGGTAAAATGTGTGCATTATACCCGAGATTTTACGGTATGTTTGGCAAAAAGACTTGTCATGTGGTCATTTCTGGATCCTTGGCTCTTTTCTCATAGGAGAGGATGTAACATTAGGGATCTGATTCCTAAAAGTGACAAAATGGAGAAGAGGGAAACACAGTCTGTGTTAACTAGACCCAAACAGCTTTACAGCTCGTCAGGCAGAAAGGGGAGGGAGCGGAGAACTTTATTTCCCTATATCTCTCACCATAACGGTCTGAGAGATACGAATAAGTGTAAGAACTGTCTTTTAATTGTATCTACCATATAATTATACTTTTTTCTGACATTACTATCCCTTTAACACAAGTGAAAACATAAATGTTATTTATTTTTTGATCAAACTGATTTGAATGAAGACCTCAATATGAAATGTTTCTTTTGATTTCTTTTCATTTTTATCTACAGATAAAGCCGGATTTTCTCCACAATGCAGAGGTTTTGCCAGAGTTCAAATATGTGTTTTTCCCTATGAACAAGTAATGTGAATCGATGTACAGTAACGTCTGCTGCTTTATTTAATTTTATTTTGGTTATTTGTCACTTCATGCGCTGGGGGATACCGGCTGTCTTATGAAATCTGCTTCGTCTTCTTGCTACGCATACGTTATGTTGTTTGGCAATCTCTGCTTTATATATGCAGTTTACATTACTTTGTTAATTAATTATAATTAGGGATGTGGGAAGGTGCTTGTTGATGAAATGTGAGATGCCTTTTGTATCTTTTTAAGCCATCTGTGCTATCATTGTGGTTATGTCTGATGAAGGGAGGCACTGAGCCCCCTGAAACGTTGCGTCTTTTGTTGCATTCAATAAAGTCCATCATCAGCTGAATCTTCTGCACAACTGTGTGTGTTATGTCTATGTGACAGTGGTCTATGGGTGACTAAGAGGAGTTTCTGTATATCTCTGTGAGTGTGTTCTCCCATGTTATATCTATGTGATGTAGTCTTCTACACGAGACCAAGGGGAGTTTCTGTATATCTCTGTGAGTGTGTTCTCCTGTGTTATGTCTATGTGATGTAATGGTCTACAGGAGACCAAGAGGAGTTTCTATACATCTCTCTGAGTGCGTTCTCCTGTGTTATGTCTATGTGTTATAGTGATCTACAGGAGACCAGGAGGAGTTTCTGCACATCACTATGAGTGCGTTCTCCTGTGTTATGTCTATATGATATATATGATCTACAGGAGACCAGGAGGAGTTTCTGCACATCACTATGAGTGAGTTCTCCTGTGTTATGTCTATGTGATGTAGTGGTCTATGGGAGATCAAGAGGAGTTTCTTCACATCACTGTGAGTGTGTTCTCCTGTGTTATGTCCATGTGATTTAGTGGTCTA
>CM074724.1:2844879-2862379 GCA_037306005.1 Rhinophrynus dorsalis | reverse complement strand
ATATCTCTCCTAAATCTTTCCTAAATATCACCTAAATCTCTCCTAAATCTCACCTAAATCTCTCCCAAATCTCTCCTAAATCTTTCATAAATCTCATCTAAATCTCTCCTAAATCTCACCTAAATCTCTCCTAAATCTTTCCTAAACCTTTCATAAACCTTTCATAAATCTCACCTAAACCTCTCCTAATTCTCAGCTAAATCTTACCTGAATCTCTCTTAAATCTTTCCTAAATCTCATCTAAATCTCTCCTAAATCTTTCCTAAATCTCAGCTAAATCTCTCCTAAATCTTTCCTAAATCTCTCCTAAATCTCACTTAATAAATTTCACCAATTTAATGTTCAATGTAATTGAAGTTATAGAGAGATTTCACCTGGTGTCATACATACAATGCAAAAAAAGGAGAAATTCTGGAGCAAACCAGCTGCACCATAGGGTTAAAAGTAAAAATTGACATTTATGTAAATGGGACTTTTAACCTTTTGTGTGACAGAGAGGAATCCAGTGCATTGCATTAGAGTTATCCGTCCCATCTAATTTAGTGGGGATTTTAATTTTTCCCCTTTGTGTCAGATGGTTTGCTCCTGCCCCTCTTGAGCTTATTGAATCCGCCCCTCACTGCCCCGAAACCTGGATAATTCAATGGAAAACACTTCTGTAAAACCACAATCCTCATTCAAACAGACGACAGGGAGGAGAGGTTTAGGACTTCAAATTTAATTCAACTCCAACTTGTGCTTTGCTGATGATATCAGACATCATCAATGACTTACTGACATTACATATGACATCACAACTTAAATTGATTACATTATAATTTACCTCAACAGTGGTATAACTAGTGACATCACACATGACCCTGCGATTAAGCACATCAAAGGACAGAAACACGACACTATAACACTGCTCTACCAGCATTGCATCTCCACAACTCCATCCTACCGCCAACATACATCATGATCCAACAACACTACACTATAACACTGCTCTACCAGCACTGCATCTCCACTACTCCATCCTACCATCTATATACATCATGATCCAACAACACTACACTATAACACGGGTCTACCAGCACTGCATCTCCACTACTCCATCCTACCGCCAACATACATCATGATCCAAAAACACTACACTATAAAACTGCTCTACCAGCACTGCATCTCCACTACTCCATCCTACCATCTATATACATCATGATCCAACAACACTACACTATAACACGGGTCTACCAGCACTGCATCTCCACTACTCCATCCTACCGCCAACATACATCATGATCCAACAACACTACACTATAACACTACTCAACCAGCACTGCATCTCCACAACTCCAGCCTACCACCAATATACATCATGATCCAACAACACTACACTATAACACTACTCAACCAGCACTACATTTCCACTACTCCAGTCTACCATCTATATACATCATGATCCAACAATACTACACCATAACACTGCTCTACCAGCACTGCATCTCCACTACTCCATCCTACCGCCAACATACATCATGATCCAACAACACTACACCATAACACTGCTCTACCAGCACTGCATCTCCACTACTCCAGCCTACCGCCAACATACATCATGATCCAACAACACTACACTATAACACTGCTCTACCAGCACTGCATCTCCACTACTCCATCCTACCACCAACATACATCATGATCCAACAACACTACACCATAACACTTCTCTACCAGCACTGCATCTCCACTACTCCATCCTACCACCAACATACATCATGATCACACATCACTACACTATAACACTGCTCTACCAGCACTGCATCTCCACTACTCCATCCTACCAACAATATACATCATGATCCAACAACACTACACCATAACACTGCTCTACCAACACTGCATCTCCACTACTCCATCCTACCGCCAACATACATCATGATCCAACAACACTACACCATAACACTGCTCTACCAGCACTGCATCTCCACTACTCCATCCTACCAACAATATACATCATGATCCAACAACACTACACCATAACACTACTCTACCAACACTGCATCTCCACTACTCCATCCTACCGCCAACATACATCATGATCACACATCACTACACCATAACACTGCTCTACCAGCACTGCATCTCCACTACTCCATCCTACCAACAATATACATCATGATCCAACAACACTACACCATAACACTGCTCTACCAACACTGCATCTCCACTACTCCATCCTACCGCCAACATACATCATGATCCAACAACACTACACTATAACACTGCTCTACCAGCACTGCATTTCCACTACTCCAGCCTACCGCCAACATACATCATGATCTAACAACACTACACCATAACACTGCTCTACCAGCACTGCATCTCCACTACTCCATCCTACCACCAACATACATCATGATCACACATCACTACACCATAACACTGCTCTACCAGCACTGCATCTCCACTACTCCATCCTACCAACAATATACATCCTGATCCAACAACACTACACCATAACACTGCTCTACCAACACTGCATCTCCACTACTCCATCCTACCACCAACATACATCATGATCCAACAACACTACACCATAACACTGCTCTACCAGCACTGCATCTCCACTACTCCATCCTACCGCCAACATACATCATGATCACACATCACTACACTATAACACTGCTCTACCAGCACTACATCTCCACTACTCCATCCTACCGCCAACATACATCATGATCCAACAACACTACACCATAACACTGCTCTACCAGCACTGCATCTCCACTACTCCAGTCTACCGCCAATATACATCATGATCCAACAACACTACACTATAACACTGCTCTACCAGCACTGCATCTCCACTACTCCATCCTACCACCAATATACATCATGATCCAACAACACTACACTATAACACTGCTCTACCAGCACTGCATCTCCACTACTCCATCCTACCTCCAATATACATCATGATCCAACAACACTACACCATAACACTGCTCTACCAGCACTGCATCTCCACTACTCCATCCTACCACCAACATACATCATGATCCAACAACACTACACCATAACACTGCTCTACCAACACTGCATCTCCACAACTCCATCCTACCACCAATATACATCATGATCCAACAACACTACACTATAACACTGCTCTACCAGCACTGCATCTCCACAACTCCATCCTACCACCAATATACATCATGATCCAACAACACTACACTATAACACTGCTCTACCAGCACTGCATCTCCACTACTCCATCCTACCACCAACATACATCATGATCCAACAACACTACACCATAACACTGTCTACCAGCACTGCATCTCCACTACTCCAGTCTACCGCCAATATACATCATGATCCAACAACACTACACTATAACACTGCTCTACCAGCACTGCATCTCCACTACTCCATCCTACCACCAATATACATCATGATCCAACAACACTACACTATAACACTGCTCTACCAACACTGCATCTCCACAACTCCATCCTACC
Organism: Rhinophrynus dorsalis; assembly: GCA_037306005.1. Taxonomy (NCBI): domain Eukaryota; kingdom Metazoa; phylum Chordata; class Amphibia; order Anura; family Rhinophrynidae; genus Rhinophrynus; species Rhinophrynus dorsalis. The sequence goes on along the minus strand of CM074724.1, from coordinate 2,858,876 downwards.
ACCAATATACATCATGATCCAACAACACTACACTATAACACTGCTCTACCAGCACTGCATCTCCACTACTCCATCCTACCACCAACATACATCATGATCCAACAACACTACACTATAACACTGCTCTACCAGCACTGCATCTCCACAACTCCATCCTACCACCAATATACATCATGATCCAACAACACTACACTATAACACTGCTCTACCAGCACTGCATCTCCACTACTCCAGTCTACCATCAATATACATCATGATCCAACAACACTACACCATAACACTGTTCTACCAGCACTGCATCTCCACTACTCCAGTCTACCACCAATATACATCATGATCCAACAACACTACACTATAACACTGCTCTACCAGCACTGCATCTCCACTACTCCATCCTACCGCCAACATACATCATGATCCAACAACACTACACTATAACACTGCTCTACCAGCACGGTGTCTCCACTACTCCATCCTACCGCCAACATACATCATGATCCAACAACACTACACTATAACACTGCTCTACCAGCACTGCATCTCCACTACTCCAGTCTACCGCCAATATACATCATGATCCAACAACACTACACTATAACACTGCTCTACTAGTACTACATCTCCACTACTCCATCCTACCATCTATATACATCATGATCCAACAACACTACACTATAACACTGCTCTACCAGCACTGCATGGATACTTGTAGTGTATCACTACACCTCTCTACCCAGCAGCACACTATGCCACCTATACACACTCAGAGTACAGATAAACACTAAAAAAATAAGTTGAAGTTCCCCATTTGACCCTACACACCTCAACAAAATGCTGATCTAGTTAAACCGCACCAAGTCGACCAGTAGCAAAATCCTGTAAACTGACTGTCTACTAATTCTTCATCAACAAAATACTTTACATAACACTGTAAATTGTCTCCATATCCTCACTCAGTAGGAGCACTGCCTATCACTGACACTGTCCTGATAACGAACATGTCTTTGTCACTGACAAGATCACTTGTGATGTCCTGGTGATGCCACTGATGAAGTCATTAGTGATGCAATCCATGATGTCATTTATGATGTCATGTGTGATGTCATCAGAAAAGAACATGGGGTCATGGAAATAGGTCTGAACAACATAATCTTTTATTCCTGACTTTTTGTGAGTTTCAGTGAGAAGTTAATGCTAGCTTTAACAAAACTTTTATCCCACTGAAATTTCTTATCAGGACAGGCTAAAAACAATCTTTCAATCTGATGGTTCGTTATCAGGACAGGCTAAGAAAGCTCTAACAATCTGATGGTTCATTATCAGGACAGGCTAAGAGATAACAATCTGATGGTTCTTCATCAGGACAGGCTAAGAACGCTCTAACAGTCTAATGGTTCCTTATCAGGACAGGCTAAGAGATAACAATCTGATAGAACCTTATCAGGACAGGCTAAGAAATAACAATCTGATGGAACCTAATCAGGACAGGCTAAAAGAGATAACAATCTGATGGCACATTATCAGGACAGGCTAAGAAATAACAATCTGATGGAACCTAATCAGGACAGGCTAAAAGAGATAACAATCTGATGGTGCATAATCAGGACAGGCTAAAAGAAATAACAATCTGATGGCGCATAATTAGGACAGGCTAAGAGATAACAATCTGATGGCGCATTATCAGGACAGGCTAAGACATAACATTCTGATGGCGCATTATCAGGACAGGCGAAGAGATAACAATCTGATGGCGCATTATCAGGACAGGCGAAGAGATAACAATATGATGGCGCATTATCAGGACAGGCTTAGAGATAACAATCTGATGGAATATAATCAGGACAGGCTGAGACAGATAACCATCTGAATGCACCTTATCAGGACAGGCCAAGAGATAACTATTTGATGGTGCATTATCAGGACAGGCTCAGAAAGGTTCACGCTGACTGGATATTACCAGGACAGGCTCATGATAAACAGTTCTGGAGCAAAGCAGCATTCCAATAGGAAGAAATAAACATCCCACAAATTCCCCTGTATTTGGGATTTAACCCCTTGGGTAATGGAGAGATCTCCTGGTCATTTCTTCACCACGCAGCGTTCTAGTCGTTACCTTGGAGCAGTTTCCTGTAGAAGTGCACCAGTCCTGTTAGTGATGCAGTAATGGGGCGAGTCCACTTCATCACAGGGAATCAAATACAAATGCCCTCTCCCTTTAAATAGGGATTTTAACTCAAAGAGTGCCAGAGAGGTCTGAGTGGGACAAAGCATGTTGGGGTCAGTGAGTACAAGGGGACAGTGCAGCCAGGCTGGGATAGCAGTAGCGTATGGTGGGGTCTGATCTACAGGGGGCAGTGCAGCCAGGCTGGGATAGTAGTAGCGTATGGTGGGGTCTGATCTACAGGGGGCAGTGCAGCCAGGCTGGGATAGTAGTAGCGTATGGTGGGGTCTGATCTACAGGGGGCAGTGCAGCCAGGCTGGGATAGTAGTAGCGTATGGTGGGGTCTGATCTACAGAGGGCAGTGCAGCCAGGCTGGGATAGAAGTAGCGTACGGTGGGGTCTGATCTACAGAGGGCAGTGCAGCCAGGCTGGGATAGTAGTAGTGTATGGTGGGGTCTGATCTACAGGGGGCAGTGCAGCCAGGCTGGGATAGTAGTAGCGTATGGTGGGGTCTGATCTACAGGGGACAGTGCAGCCAGGCTGGGATAGTATTAGCGTATGGTGGGGTCTGATCTACAGGGGCAGTGCAGCCAGGCTGGGATAGCAGTAGCGTATGGTGGGGTCTGATCTACAGGGGGCAGTGCAGCCAGGCTGGGATAGCAGTAGCGTATGGTGGGATCTGATCTACAGGGGGCAGTGCAGCCAGGCTGGGATAGTAGTAACGTACGGTGGGGTCTGATCTACAGAGGGCAGTGCAGCCAGGCTGGGATAGTAGTAGTGTATGGTGGGGTCTGATCTACAGGGGGCAGTGCAGCCAGGCTGGGATAGAAGTAGCGTATGGTGGGGTCTGATCTACAGGGGCAGTGCAGCCAGGCTGGGATAGTAGTAGCGTATGGTGGGGTCTGATCTACAGGGGGCAGTGCAGCCAGGCTGGGATAGTAGTAGCGTATGGTGGGGTCTGATCTACAGGGGGCAGTGCAGCCAGGCTGGGATAGTAGTAGCGTACGGTGGGGTCTGATCTACAGGGGGCAGTGCAGCCAGGCTGGGATAGTAGTAGCGTATGGTGGGGTCTGATCTACAGGGGGCAGTGCAGCCAGGCTGGGATAGTAGTAGCGTATGGTGGGGTCTGATCTACAGGGGGCAGTGCAGCCAGGCTGGGATAGTAGTAGCGTACGGTGGGGTCTGATCTACAGGGGGCAGTGCAGCCAGGCTGGGATAGTATTAGCGTATGGTGGGGTCTGATCTACAGGGGCAGTGCAGCCAGGCTGGGATAGTAGTAGCGTATGGTGGGGTCTGATCTACAGGGGGCAGTGCAGCCAGGCTGGGATAGTAGTAGCTTATGGTGGGGTCTGATCTACACGGGGCAGTGCAGCCAGGCTGGGATAGTAGTAGCGTACGGTGGGGTCTGATCTACAGGGGGCAGTGCAGTCATGCTGGGATAGCAGTAGCGTATGGTGGGGTCTGATCTACAGGGGGCAGCGCAGCCAGGCTGGGATAGTAGTAGCGTATGGTGGGGTCTGATCTACAGGGGGCAGTGCAGCCAGGCTGGGATAGTAGTAGCGTACGGTGGGGTCTGATCTACAGGGGGCAGCGCAGCCAGGCTGGTATAGTAGTAGAGTATGGTGGGGTCTGATCTACAGGGGGCAGTGAAACAAGGCTGGGATAGCAGTAGCGTATGGTGGGGTCTGATCTACAGGGGGCAGTGCAGCCAGGCTGGGATAGCAGTAGCGTATGGTGGGGTCTGATCTACAGGGGGCAGTGCAGCCAGGCTGGGATAGTAGTAGCGTATGGTGGGGTCTGATCTACAGGGGGCAGTGAAACAAGGCTGGGATAGCAGTAGCGTATGGTGGGGTCTGATCTACAGGGGGCAGTGCAGCCAGGCTGGGATAGTAGTAGCGTATGGTGGGGTCTGATCTACAGGGGGCAGCACAGCCAGGCTGGAATAGTAGTAGCGTATGGTGGGGTCTGATCTACAGGGGGCAGTGCAGCCAGGCTGGGATAGCAGTAGCGTATGGTGGGGTCTGATCTACAGGGGGCAGTGCAGCCAGGCTGGGATAGCAGTAGCGTATGGTGGGGTCTGATCTACAGGGGGCAGCGCAGCCAGGCTGGGATAGCAGTAGCGTATGGTGGGGTCTGATCTACAGGGGACAGTGCAGCCAGACTGGTATAGTAGTAGCGTATGGTGGGGTCTGATCTACAGGGGGCAGTGAAACAAGGCTGGGATAGCAGTAGCGTATGGTGGGGTCTGATCTACAGGGGGCAGTGCAGCCAGGCTGGGATAGCAGTAGCGTATGGTGGGGTCTGATCTACAGGGGGCAGTGCAGCCAGGCTGGGATAGCAGTAGCGTATGGTGGGGTCTGATCTACAGGGGGCAGTGCAGCCAGGCTGGGATAGTAGTAGCGTATGGTGGGGTCTGATCTACAGGGGGCAGTGCAGCCAGGCTGGGATAGCAGTAGCGTATGGTGGGGTCTGATCTACAGGGGGCAGTGCAGCCAGGCTGGGATAGTAGTAGCGTACGGTGGGGTCTGATCTACAGGGGGCAGTGCAGCCAGGCTGGGATAGTATTAGCGTATGGTGGGGTCTGATCTACAGGGGCAGTGCAGCCAGGCTGGGATAGTAGTAGCGTATGGTGGGGTCTGATCTACAGGGGGCAGTGCAGCCAGGCTGGGATAGTAGTAGCTTATGGTGGGGTCTGATATACACGGGGCAGTGCAGCCAGGCTGGGATAGTAGTAGCGTACGGTGGGGTCTGATCTACAGGGGGCAGTGCAGTCATGCTGGGATAGCAGTAGCGTATGGTGGGGTCTGATCTACAGGGGGCAGCGCAGCCAGGCTGGGATAGTAGTAGCGTATGGTGGGGTCTGATCTACAGGGGGCAGTGCAGCCAGACTGGGATAGTAGTAGCGTACGGTGGGGTCTGATCTACAGGGGGCAGCGCAGCCAGGCTGGTATAGTAGTAGAGTATGGTGGGGTCTGATCTACAGGGGGCAGTGAAACAAGGCTGGGATAGCAGTAGCGTATGGTGGGGTCTGATCTACAGGGGGCAGTGCAGCCAGGCTGGGATAGCAGTAGCGTATGGTGGGGTCTGATCTACAGGGGGCAGTGCAGCCAGGCTGGGATAGTAGTAGCGTATGGTGGGGTCTGATCTACAGGGGGCAGTGAAACAAGGCTGGGATAGCAGTAGCATATGGTGGGGTCTGATCTACAGGGGGCAGTGCAGCCAGGCTGGGATAGTAGTAGCGTATGGTGGGGTCTGATCTACAGGGGGCAGCACAGCCAGGCTGGGATAGTAGTAGCATATGGTGGGGTCTGATCTACAGGGGGCAGTGCAGCCAGGCTGGGATAGCAGTAGCGTATGGTGGGGTCTGATCTACAGGGGGCAGTGCAGCCAGGCTGGTATAGCAGTAGCGTGTGGTGGGGTCTGATCTACAGGGGGCAGCGCAGCCAGGCTGGGATAGCAGTAGCGTATGGTGGGGTCTGATCTACAGGGGGCAGTGCAGCCAGGCTGGTATAGTAGTAGCGTATGGTGGGGTCTGATCTACAGGGGGCAGTGAAACAAGTCTGGGATAGCAGTAGCGTATGGTGGGGTCTGATCTACAGGGGGCAGTGCAGCCAGGCTGGGATAGCAGTAGCGTATGGTGGGGTCTGATCTACAGGGGGCAGTGCAGCCAGGCTGGGATAGCAGTAGCGTATGGTGGGGTCTGATCTACAGGGGGCAGTGCAGCCAGGCTGGGATAGTAGTAGCGTATGGTGGGGTCTGATCTACAGGGGGCAGTGAAACAAGGCTGGGATAGCAGTAGCGTACGGTGGGGTCTGATCTACAGGGGGCAGTGCAGCCAGGCTGGGATAGTAGTAGCGTACGGTGGGGTCTGATCTACAGGGGGCAGTGCAGCCAGGCTGGGATAGCAGTAGCGTATGGTGGGGTCTGATCTACAGGGGGCAGTGCAGCCAGGCTGGGATAGCAGTAGCGTATGGTGGGGTCTGATCTACAGGGGGCAGTGCAGCCAGGCTGGGATAGTAGTAGAGTACGGTGGGGTCTGATCTACAGGGGGCAGTGCAGCCAGGCTGGGATAGCAGTAGCGTATGGTGGGGTCTGATCTACAGGGGGCAGTGCAGCCAGGCTGGGATAGCAGTAGCGTATGGTGGGGTCTGATCTACAGGGGGCAGTGCAGCCAGGCTGGGATAGCAGTAGCGTACGGTGGGGTCTGATCTACAGGGGGCAGTGAAACAAGGCTGGGATAGTAGTAGTGTATGGTGGGGTCTGATCTACAGGGGGCAGTGCAGCCAGGCTGGGATAGCAGTAGCGTATGGTGGGGTCTGATCTACAGGGGGCAGTGAAACAAGGCTGGGATAGCAGTAGCGTACGGTGGGGTCTGATCTACAGGGGGCAGTGCAGCCAGGCTGGGATAGCAGTAGAGTATGGTGGGGTCTGATCTACAGGGGGAAGTGAAACAAGGCTGGGGTAAGTGTAAGAGAGGGGGGAAGCGTGACTGTTGGGGTATTTGAGCTCCAATGGCATAGGCTGGGGTTGCTATGGGTTGTAAGTACCGCGTTCATATGCTCAACTGTCCCTAAATACACAGTCTGGATTGGTTTCACTCTAGTAACCCCTCCTTCTACCCGTCACCCATTAACTGTGTAGAAAGGGGTGAAGAATATTCTACTCCTTTAATATGGTGGCCTCTGTCACCTATAGGATATGCTCCCAGTCATTGTCTGACAGTGTAATATTCTGATTGGCTGAATCTATAATTACAATTCTGGGAAGCCAACTGCACCACATTTATGAAAGAAAAAGAGACATTGAAATAAATTGGATTTTTTTCCCCTTGGTAAATACGTTGCCATTATTTTGCCCTAGAATTGTTCTACTTTTGCCTGTGACTCTGTTTGTCATGCTACTTGCACTGTTACTGCCCTTTTATAGGGCTCTTACAGATATGTTACAGATAAAATGATAGTAAAATGTCACTATGTGTCTTTTTTAAGAAGAACAAAATAAATAAAATTACAGGAAATGCTTTGGGATGAATGACCAAGTAAACATGAGATCTTTCCAAGACTACACATTGTGACCTTGCTGATTTACAGGAAATTATATCATTGCACAATAGACAGCAACGGGCAAGAGTCACTTTCCTCGTCTTCTAAGAAAAGGGAAGATAATGTCTCTCAAGAATAAAATTATATGATGGTTATGTACAGTGACTCTTGTCATTTATTAAAGGGGAACTACCACCCCGCAATAACTGTGGCTCCAAAAGGGACTGACAGCGCAGGCGCACGGACGTCACTGTGACGAGATGTCCGTGCTTCCTGCTCCTGTGACCATCGGAAAAACGCAAAAATCTTTGGAACCGGGTAATATAGCTGGCGACTAGCGCTACTACGCAGCTAGTCGCCAGATGAAGACTCATTTCAGGTTAAGTTATTGCGGGGTGGTAGTTCCCCTTTAAGGTAGTAACATGATATAAATACAGAGGGACATAGGGGGAGATTTATTAATTGTGTTCTTGCTTGTTGTTCATAAACTTCTCTTAAACTGACACTATTCCTTACCACGATAGTTGATATTTATAATGCAAAACAGGAAAGTTTACAAATGCGGTGAACTACTCCAGAAATAAGAACAGGTCAGATATGGCGTTAATATTGTGTCAAAAATTTAGTCGCTAAACTGCCGCAAATATCAACTTTTTTTTATAAATTCGCTGAGCCACTTTTTTAAGGATTCCAAACAGCGATTCTCTAAAATGTTAACTACATGTAATTACGCTCTCTTACAGTGTCGTTATCATTTTTATAAATACCAGATACATTTGTAACGCCATTTTTACACTGAAATTCACTTAATTCCAGTTTTGTAAATCTCCCCCATAGTAACATAGGGGGAGATTTTTTAAAAAGTGTCCTTGTTCGTTTCTGCGAATGGATACTTAAAGGGATAGTAATGTTTCATAATAAAAGCAGGGGCGGACTGACAGGACCCAGGGCCCCTGGTCCAAAAAGAGGTCTGGGCCCCCTGCAGAAATCTCCACATTGCCCCTTCATCTCATCTCCACAATGCCCCTATCTCCACATTGCCCCCTTCATCTCCACAATGCCACCTATATCTCCACATTGCCCCCTATATCTCCACACTGTCCTCTATCTCCACACTGTCCCCTATCTCCACATTGCCCCCTCTCTCCACATTGCCCCCTTCATCTCCACAATATCCCTTTCATCTCCACAATGCCCCCTGTATATCTCCACATTGCCCCCTATATCTCCACAATGCCCCCTATATCTCCACACTGTCCTCTATCTCCACACTGTCCCCTATCTCCACATTGCCCCCTTCATCTCCACATTGCCCCCTATATCTCCACACTGTCCTCTATCTCCACACTGTCCCCTATCACCACATTGCCCCCTTCATCTCCACATTGCCCCCCATATCTCCACAATGCCCCTTATATCTCCACATTGCCCCCTATATCTCCACAATGCCCCCTATATCTCCACACTGTCCTCTATATCTCCACACTGTCCCCTATCTCCACATTGCCCCCTTCATCTCCACAATACCCCTTTCATCTCCACATTGCCCCCTATCTCCACAATGCCCCTATCTCCACATTGCCCCCTATCTCCACATTGCCCCCTTCATCTCCACAATACCCCTTTCATCTCCACATTGTCCCCTTCATCTCCACAATGCCCCCTTCATCTCCACATTGCCCCTGTCTCCACATTGTCCGCTTCATCTCCACAATGCCCCTATCTCCACAATGCCCCTATCTCCACATTTTCCACTTCATCTCCACAATGTCCCTTGCACAATGGCCCCATCTCCACATCACCCCTTCCACCACCATGCCCCCTCATCTCCACACTGCCGGTACCTCCATTCCCTGGTGGTCTAGCGTCGTGTTGAAGTCCCGCACGCCTCTGGTAATGCAGAGGCTGGGAGATGATGTCATCTCCCAGCGCTCTGTATGAGTGGAACGTCGCGCCGGCGGCTGTGGTTTGACAGCGGCTGAGCAGCGCTGGAAGCGGCAGCGGGCCCTCTTCGGTCATGGGCCCGTATGGTTTGTCCGCCCCTGAATAAAAGCAGCTTTAATTAATCATCATAGTATTTGGTCCATGGAGAGTGTTATTTCAGTACTGTCAGAGTTGTAGTACAAGAGTAATTGAATGACAAAGTATCCCCCTCCCGCCCCTTTTACTGATGTAACACTGCTCACCTCAGAACAGAAAGGTGGTGTCCAAGTGGATTTCAGAGATGGACAATCTTCAATGGGAAAAACCTGAAGGGGGGCAGGGTTTTCCTTATGCTCACAGACAGAAGATTGTCCCTCTCTGAGAGCTGTCTGGTCAGGCGTACAGATTCCACATCTGAGGGGAGGTGTCTTACACTAGGTAAAAGGGGCAGCAGGGGGAAAAACCTGAGCATATTGGAAAAACCTGTCAATGAGGGCAGGGTTTTCCTTATGATCACAGTAAGAAGATTGTCCCTTGCTGTGATCTGTCTAGTCAAGAGACCAGATTCCACATCTGAGGAGAGGCGGCTTTACTGTAAAGTATCCCTGCCTTTGATTTTGTCGAAAGCGCCTTTCCTCAAGTCTTAATGGATGACCTCTTGTTCTTAGCTCAGCTCTTTGCATAAATAATTCATTGGATAGTTCTTTGTATTGACCTTGAATATATTTGTAAATGGTAATCATATCACCCCTTAGACGTCTCTTCTCTAATATATGTGTAAATGGTAATCATATCACCCCTTACACCTCTCTTCTCTAATATAAGTGTAAATGGTATCATATCACCCCTTACACGTCTCTTCTCTAATATATGTGTAAATGGTATCATATCACCCCTTACACGTCTCTTCTCTAATATATGTGTAAATGGTAATCATATCCCCCTTACACGTCTCTTCTCTAATATATGTGTAAATGGTAATCATATCACCCCTTAGACGTCTCTTCTCTAATATAAGTGTAAATGGTAATCATATCACCCCTTACACATCTCTTCTCTAATATATGTGTAAATGGTAATCATATCACCCCTTACACCTCTCTTCTCTAATATAAGTGTAAATGGTAATCATATCCCCCTTACACGTCTCTTCTCTAATATAAGTGTAAATAGTAATCATATCACCCCTTACACGTCTCTTCTCTAATATAAGTGTAAATGGTAATCATATCATCCTTATACGTCTCTTCTCTAATATAAGTGTAAATGGTAATCATATCACCCCTTACACGTCTCTTCTCTAATATAAGTGTAATGGTAATCATATCACCCCTTACACGTCTCTTCTCTAATATAAGTGTAAATAGTAATCATATCACCCCTTACACGTCTCTTCTCTAATATAAGTGTAAATAGTAATCATATCACCCCTTACACCTCTATTCTCTAATATATGTGTAAATGGTAATCATATCACCCCTTACACGTCTCTTCTCTAATATAAGTGTAAATGGTAATCATATCCCCCTTACACATCTCTTCTCTAATATAAGTGTAAATGGTAATCATATCGCCCAATACACGTCTCTTCTCTAATATAAGTGTAATGGTAATCATATCACCCCTTACACGTCTCTTCTCTAATATAAGTGTAGATGGTAATCATATCCCCCTTACACGTCTCTTCTCTAATATAAGTGTAAATAGTAATTATATCACCCCTTACATCTCTATTCTCTAATATATGTGTAAATGGTAATCATATCACCCCTTACACGTCTCTTCTCTAATATATGTGTAAATAGTAATCATATCACCCCTTACATGTCTCTTCTCTAATATAAGTGTAAATGGTATCATATCACCCCTTACACGTCTCTTCTCTAATATAAGTGTAAATGGTAATCATATCACACCTTACACCTCTCTTCTCTAATATATATGTAAATGGTAATAATATCACCCCTTACATGTCTCTTCTCTAATATGAGTGTAAATGGTATCATATCACCCCTTACACGTCTCTTCTCTAATATATGTGTAAATAGTAATCATATCACCCCTTACACGTCTCTTCTCTAATATAAGTGTAAATGGTAATCATATCACCCCTTACACCTCTCTTCTCTAATATAAGTGTAAATGGTAATCATATCACCCCTTACATGTCTCTTCTCTAATATATGTGTAAATGGTAATCATATCACCCCTTACACGTCTCTTCTCTAATATATGTGTAAATGGTAATCATATCACCCCTTACACGTCTCTTCTCTAATATATATGTAAATGGTAATCATATCACCCCTTACACATCTCTTCTCTAATATAAGTGTAAATGGTAATCATATCGCCCCTTACACGTCTCTTCTCTAATATATGTGTAAATGGTAATCATATCACCCCTTACACGTCTCTTCTCTAATATATATGTAAATGGTAATCATATCACCCCTTACACGTCTCTTCTCTAATATAAGAGTAAATGGTAATCATATCACCCCTTACACGTCTCTTCTCTAATATATGTGTAAATGGTAATCATATCACCCCTTACACGTCTCTTCTCTAATATATGTGTAAATAGTAATCATATCACTCCTTACACGTCTCTTCTCTAATATATATGTAAATGGTAATCATATCACCCCTTACACATCTCTTCTCTAATATAAGTGTAAATGGTAATCATATCACCCCTTACACATCTCTTCTCTAATATATGTGTAAATGGTAATCATATCACCCCTTACACGTCTCTTCTCTAATATATGTGTAAATGGTAATCATATCACCCCTTACACGTCTCTTCTCTAATATATGTGTGAATGGTAATCATATCACCCCTTAGACGTCTCTTCTCTAATATAAGTGTAAATGGTAATCATATCACCCCTTACATGTCTCTTCTCTAATATATGTGTAAATGGTAATCATATCACCCCTTACACGTCTCTTCTCTAATATATGTGTAAATGGTAATCATATCACCCCTTACATGTCTCTTCTCTAATATAAGTGTAAATGGTAATCATATCCCCCTTACACCTCTCTTCTCTAATATAAGTGTAAATGGTAATCATATCACCCCTTACACGTCTCTTCTCTAATATATGTGTAAATGGTAATCATATCACCCCTTAGACGTCTCTTCTCTAATATAAGTGTAAATGGTAATCATATCACCCCTTAGACGTCTCTTCTCTAATATATGTGTAAATAGTAATCATATCACCCCTTACACGTCTCTTCTCTAATATATGTGTAAATGGTAATCATATCACCCCTTAGACGTCTCTTCTCTAATATAAGTGTAAATGGTAATCATATCACCCCTTAGACGTCTCTTCTCTAATATAAGTGTAAATGGTAATCATATCACCTCTTAGACGTCTCTTCTCTAATATAAGTGTAAATGGTATCATGTCACCCCTTACACGTCTCTTCTCTAATATATGTGTAAATGGTAATCATATCACCCCTTACACGTCTCTTCTCTAATATATGTGTAAATGGTAATCATATCACCCCTTAGATGTCTCTTCTCTAATATAAGTGTAAATGGTAATCATATTACCCCTTACACGTCTCTTCTCTAATATATGTGTAAATGGTAATCATATCACCCCTTAGACGTCTCTTCTCTAATATAAGTGTAAATGGTAATCATATCACCCCTTACACGTCTCTTCTCTAATATATGTGTAAATGGTAATCATATCACCCCTTACACGTCTCTTCTCTAATATAAGTGTAAATGGTAATCATATCTCCCCTTACACATCTCTTTTCTAATATAAGTGTAAATGGTATCATATCACCTCTTAGACGTCTCTTCTCTAATATAAGTGTAAATGGTATCATGTCACCCCTTACACGTCTCTTCTCTAATATATGTGTAAATGGTAATCATATCACCCCTTAGACGTCTCTTCTCTAATATAAGTGTAAATGGTAATCATATCACCCCTTACACGTCTCTTCTCTAATATATGTGTAAATGGTAATCATATCACCCCTTAGACGTCTCTTCTCTAATATAAGTGTAAATGGTAATCATATCACCTCTTAGACGTCTCTTCTCTAATATAAGTGTAAATGGTATCATATCACCCCTTACACGTCTCTTCTCTAATATAAGTGTAAATGGTAATCATATCACCCCTTACACGTCTCTTCTCTAATATAAGTGTAAATGGTATCATATCACCCCTTAGAAGTCTCTTCTCTAATATAAGTGTAAATGGTAATCATATCACCTCTTAGACATCTCTTCTCTAATATATGTGTAAATGGTAATCATATCACCTCTTACACCTCTCTTCTCTAATATAAGTGTAAATGGTAATCATATCGCCCCTTACATGTCTCTTCTCTAATATAAGTGTAAATGGTAATCATATCACCCCTTACACGTCTCTTCTCTAATATACGTGTAAATGGTAATCATATCACCTCTTATACCTCTCTTCTCTAATATAAGTGTAAATGGTAATCATATCGCCCCTTAGACATCTCTTCTCTAATATAAGTGTAAATGGTAATCATATCACCCCTTACATGTCTCTTCACTAATATATGTGTAAATGGTATCATATCCCCCTTACACGTCTCTTCTCTAATATATGTGTAAATGGTAATCATATCACCCCTTACACCTCTCTTCTCTAATATATGTGTAAATGGTAATCATATCACCCCTTACACGTCTCTTCTCTAATATAAGTGTAAATGGTAATCATATCCCCCTTACACGTCTCTTCTCTAATATAAGTGTAAATAGTAATCATATCACCCCTTACACCTCTCTTCTCTAATATAAGTGTAAATGGTAATCATATCACCCCTTACAAGTCTCTTCTCTAATATAA
>CM074724.1:2730005-2844679 GCA_037306005.1 Rhinophrynus dorsalis | reverse complement strand
TCCTACTGTCCTCTGGAACCAGCTAGTGTGCATGGTCACTGTTACCTACTGTCCCCTGGAACCAGCTAGTGTACAATGGTCACTTGTTACCTACTGTCCCCTGTAACCAACTAGAGTGCATGGTCACTGTTACCTACTGTCCCCTGTAACCAGCTAGTGTGCATGGTCACTGTTACCTACTGTCCCCTGGAACCAGCTAGTGTGCATGGTCACTGTTACCTACTGTCCCCTGGAACCAGCTAGTGTACATGGTCACTGTTACCTACTGTCCATGGAACCAACTAGTGTACATGGTCACTGTTACCTACTGTCCCCTGGAACCAGCTAGTGTACATGGTCACTGTTACCTTCTGACCCCTGGAACCAGCTAGTGTGCATGGTCACTGTTACCTACTGTCCTCTGGAACCAGCTAGTGTACATGGTCACTGTTACTTACTGTCCATGGTACCAGCTAGTGTGCATGGTCACTGTTACCTACTGTCCTCTGGAACCAGCTAGTGTACATGGTCACTGTTACCTACTGTCCTCTGGAACCAGCTAGTGTACATGGTCACTGTTACCTACTGTCCATGGAACCAGCTAGTGTGCATGGTCACTGTTACCTACTGACCTCTGGAACCAGTTAGTGTGCATGGTCACTGTTACCTACTGTCCATGGAACCAGCTAGTGTGCATGGTCACTGTTACCTACTGTCCCCTGTAACCAGCTAGTGTACATGGTCACTGTTATCTACTGTCCATGGAACCAGCTAGTGTGCATGGTCACTGTTACCTACTGTCCATGGAACCAGCTAGTGTACATGGTCACTGTTATCTACTGTCCCCTGGACCAGCTAGTGTGCATGGTCACTGTTACCTACTGTCCTCTGGAACCAGCTAGTGTGCATGGTCACTGTTACCTACTGTCCATGGAACCAGCTAGTGTACATGGTCACTGTTACCTACTGTCCCCTGGAACCAGCTAGTGTACATGGTCACTGTTACCTACTGTCCATGGAACCAGCTAGTGTGCATGGTCACTGTTACCTACTGTCCCCTGTAACCAGCTAGTGTGCATGGTCACTGTTACCTACTGTCCCCTGTAACCAAGCTAGTGTACATGGTCACTGTTACCTACTGTCCCCTGGAACCAGCTAGAGTGCATGGTCACTGTTACCTACTGTCCCCTGTAACCAACTAGTGTACATGGTCACTGTTACCTACTGTCCTCTGTAACCAGCTAGTGTACATGGTCACTGTTACCTACTGTCCCCTGTAACCAACTAGAGTGCATTGTCACTGTTACCTACTGTCCCCTGTAACCAGCTAGTGTACATGGTCACTGTTACCTACTGTCCCCTGTAACCAACTAGTGTACATGGTCACTGTTACCTACTGTCCCCTGTAACCAGCTAGTGTACATGGTCACTGTTACCTACTGTCCCCTGTAACCAGCTAGTGTACATGGTCACTGTTACCTACTGTCCCCTGTAACCAGCTAGTGTACATGGTCACTGTTACCTACTGTCCCCTGTAACCAACTAGAGTGCATGGTCACTGTTACCTACTGTCCCCTGTAACCAGCTAGTGTGCATGGTCACTGTTACCTACTGTCCCCTGGAACCAGCTAGTGTGCATGGTCACTGTTACCTACTGTCCCCTGGAACCAGCTAGTGTACATGGTCACCTGTTACCTACTGTCCATGGAACCAGCTAGTGTACATGGTCACTGTTACCTACTGTCCCCTGGAACCAGCTAGTGTGCATGGTCACTGTTACCTACTGTCCCCTGGAACCTGCTAGTGTACATGGTCACTGTTACCTACTGTCCCCTGTAACCAACTAGAGTGCATGGTCACTGTTACCTACTGTCCCCTGTAACCAACTAGTGTACATGGTCACTGTTACCTACTGTCCCCTGGAACCAGCTAGTGTGCATGGTCACTGTTACCTACTGTCCCCTGGAACCTGCTAGTGTACATGGTCACTGTTACCTACTGTCCCCTGTAACCAACTAGAGTGCATGGTCACTGTTATCTACTGTCCCCTGTAACCAACTAGTGTACATGGTCACTGTTACCTACTGTCCCCTGGAACCTGCTAGTGTACATGGTCACTGTTACCTACTGTCCCCTGGAACCAGCTAGAGTGCATGGTCACTGTTACCTACTGTCCCCTGGAACCAGTTAGTGTGCATGGTCACTGTTACCTACTGTCCCCTGGAACCAGCTAGTGTACATGATCACTGTTACCTACTGTCCATGGAACCAGCTAGTTTGCATGGTCACTGTTACCTACTGTCCCCTGTAACCAGCTAGTGTGCATGGTCACTGTTACCTACTGTCCCCTGTAACCAGCTAGTGTACATGGTCACTGTTACCTACTGTCCCCCTGGAACCAGCTAGAGTGCATGGTCACTGTTACCTACTGTCCCCTGTAACCAACTAGTGTACATGGTCACTGTTACCTACTGTCCTCTGTAACCAGCTAGTGTACATGGTCACTGTTACCTACTGTCCCCTGTAACCAACTAGAGTGCATTGTCACTGTTACCTACTGTCCCCTGTAACCAGCTAGTGTACATGGTTACTGTTACCTACTGTCCCCTGTAACCAACTAGTGTACATGGTCACTGTTACCTACTGTCCCCTGTAACCAGCTAGTGTACATGGTCACTGTTACCTACTGTCCCCTGTAACCAGCTAGTGTACATGGTCACTGTTACCTACTGTCCCCTGTAACCAGCTAGTGTACATGGTCACTGTTACCTACTGTCCCCTGTAACCAACTAGAGTGCATGGTCACTGTTACCTACTGTCCCTTGTAACCAGCTAGTGTGCATGGTCACTGTTACCTACTGTCCCCTGGAACCAGCTAGTGTGCATGGTCACTGTTACCTACTGTCCCCTGGAACCAGCTAGTGTACATGGTCACTGTTACCTACTGTCCCCTGTAACCAGCTAGTGTACATGGTCACTGTTACCTACTGTCCCCTGTAACCAGCTAGTGTACATGGTCACTGTTACCTACTGTCCCCCTGTAACCAACTAGAGTGCATGGTCACTGTTACCTACTGTCCCCTGTAACCAGCTAGTGTGCATGGTCACTGTTACCTACTGTCCCCCTGGAACCAGCTAGTGTGCATGGTCACTGTTACCTACTGTCCCCTGGAACCAGCTAGTGTACATGGTCACTGTTACCTACTGTCCATGGAACCAGCTAGTGTACATGGTCACTGTTACCTACTGTCCCCTGGAACCAGCTAGTGTGCATGGTCACTGTTACCTACTGTCCCCTGGAACCTGCTAGTGTACATGGTCACTGTTACCTACTGTCCCCTGTAACCAACTAGAGTGCATGGTCACTGTTACCTACTGTCCCCTGTAACCAACTAGTGTACATGGTCACTGTTACCTACTGTCCCCTGGAACCAGCTAGTGTGCATGGTCACTGTTACCTACTGTCCCCTGGAACCTGCTAGTGTACATGGTCACTGTTACCTACTGTCCCCTGTAACCAACTAGAGTGCATGGTCACTGTTATCTACTGTCCCCTGTAACCAACTAGTGTACATGGTCACTGTTACCTACTGTCCCCTGGAACCTGCTAGTGTACATGGTCACTGTTACCTACTGTCCCCTGGAACCAGCTAGAGTGCATGGTCACTGTTACCTACTGTCCCCTGGAACCAGTTAGTGTGCATGGTCACTGTTACCTACTGTCCCCTGGAACCAGCTAGTGTACATGGTCACTGTTACCAACTGTCCCCTGGAACCAGCTAGTGTGCATGGTCACTGTTACCTACTGTCCCCTGGAACCAGCTAGTGTACATGGTCACTGTTACCTACTGTCCATGGAACCAGCTAGTGTGCATGGTCACTGTTACCTACTGTCCCCTGTAAGCAGCTAGTGTACATGGTCACTGTTACCTACTGTCCCCTGGAACCTGTCCATGGTCACTGTTACCTACTGTCCCCTGGACCAGCTAGTGTGCATGGTCACTGTTACCTACTGTCCCCTGGAACCAGCTAGTGTGCATGGTCACTGTTACCTACTGTCCTCTGGAACCAGCTAGTGTACATGGTCACTGTTACCTACTGTCCCCTGTAACCAACTAGAGTGCATGGTCACTGTTACCTACTGTCCCCTGTAACCAGCTAGAGTGCATGGTCACTGTTACCTACTGTCCCCTGTAACCAGCTAGTGTGCATGGTCACTGTTACCTACTGTCCCCTGTAACCAGCTAGTGTACATGGTCACTGTTACCTACTGTCCCCTGGAACCAGCTAGTGTACATGGTCATTGTTACCTACTGTCCTCTGGAACCAGCTAGTGTGCATGGTCACTGTTACCTCCTGTCCTCTGGAACCAGCTAGTGTACATGGTCACTGTTATGTAGTGTCCCCTGGAACCAACTAGTGTGCATGGTCACTGTTACCTACTGTCCATGGAACCAGCTAGTGTACATGGTCACTGTTACCTACTGTCCATGGAACCAGCTAGTGTACATGGTCACTGTTACCTACTGTCCTCTTGAATCAGCTAGTGTACATCTTCATTGTTACCTACTGTCCTCTGGAACCAGCTAGTGTGCATGGTCACTGTTACCTACTGTCCATGCAACCAGCTAGTGTACATGGTCATTGTTACCTACTGTCCTCTGGAACCAGCTAGTGTGCATGGTCACTGTTACCTACTGTCCCCTGGAACCAGCTAGTGTACATGGTCACTGTTACCTACTGTCCCCTGGAACCTGCTAGTGTACATGGTCACTGTTACCTACTGTCCCCTGGAACCAGCTAGTGTGCATGGTCACATGTTACCTACTGTCCCCCTGGAACCTGCTAGTGTACATGGTCACTGTTACCTACTGTCCCCTTGAACCAACTAGTGTGCATGGTCACTGTTACCTACTGTCCCCTGTAACCAGCTAGTGTGCATGGTCACTGTTACCTACTGTCCTCTGGAACCAGCTAGTGTGCATGGTCACTGTTACCTACTGTCCTCTGGAACCAACTAGTATACATGATCACTGTTACCTACTGTCCCATGGAACCAGCTAGTGTACATGGTCACTGTTACCTACTGTCCCCTGGAACCAGCTAGTGTACATGGTCACTGTTACCTACTGTCCTTTGGAACCAGCTAGTGTACATGGTCACTGTTACCTACTGTCCCCTGCAACCAACTAGTGTACATGGTCACTGTTACCTACTGTCCCCTGGAACCAGCTAGTGTACATGGTCACTGTTACCTACTGTCCCCTGGAACCAGCTAGTGTGCATGGTCACTGTTACCTACTGTCCTCTGGAACCAGCTAGTGTACATGGTCACTGTTACCTACTGTCCCCTGTAACCAGCTAGTGTACATGGTCACTGTTACCTACTGTCCCCTGGACCAGCTAGTGTGCATGGTCACTGTTACCTACTGTCCTCTGGAACCAGCTAGTGTACATGGTCACTGTTACCTACTGTCCTCTGGAACCAGCTAGTGTGCATGGTCACTGTTACCTACTGTCCTCTGGAACCAGCTAGTGTGCATGGTCACTGTTACCTACTGTCCTCTGGAACCAGCTAGTGTACATGGTCACTGTTACCTACTGTCCCCTGTAACCAGCTAGTGTACATGGTCACTGTTACCTACTGACCCCTGGAACCAGCTAGTGTGCATGGTCACTGTTACCTACTGTCCTCTGGAACCAGCTAGTGTACATGGTCACTGTTACCTACTGTCCATGGTACCAGCTAGTGTGCATGGTCACTGTTACCTACTGTCCTCTGGAACCAGCTAGTGTACATGGTCACTGTTACCTACTGTCCTCTGGAACCAGCTAGTGTACATGGTCACTGTTACCTACTGTCCATGGTACCAGCTAGTGTGCATGGTCACTGTTACCTACTGTCCATGGAACCAGCTAGTGTGCATGGTCACTGTTACCTACTGACCTCTGGAACCAGTTAGTGTGCATGGTCACTGTTACCTACTGTCCATGGAACCAGCTAGTGTGCATGGTCACTGTTACCTACTGTCCCCTGTAACCAGCTAGTGTACATGGTCACTGTTATCTACTGTCCATGGAACCAGCTAGTGTGCATGGTCACTGTTACCTACTGTCCATGGAACCAGCTAGTGTACATGGTCACTGTTATCTACTGTCCCCTGGACCAGCTAGTGTGCATGGTCACTGTTACCTACTGTCCTCTGGAACCAGCTAGTGTGCATGGTCACTGTTACCTACTGTCCATGGAACCAGCTAGTGTACATGGTCACTGTTACCTACTGTCCCCTGGAACCAGCTAGTGTACATGATCACTGTTACCTACTGTCCATGGAACCAGCTAGTTTGCATGGTCACTGTTACCTACTGTCCCCTGTAACCAGCTAGTGTGCATGGTCACTGTTACCTACTGTCCCCTGTAACCAGCTAGTGTACATGGTCACTGTTACCTACTGTCCCCTGGAACCAGCTAGAGTGCATGGTCACTGTTACCTACTGTCCCCTGTAACCAACTAGTGTACATGGTCACTGTTACCTACTGTCCTCTGTAACCAGCTAGTGTACATGGTCACTGTTACCTACTGTCCCCTGTAACCAACTAGAGTGCATTGTCACTGTTACCTACTGTCCCCTGTAACCAGCTAGTGTACATGGTTACTGTTACCTACTGTCCCCTGTAACCAACTAGTGTACATGGTCACTGTTACCTACTGTCCCCTGTAACCAGCCAGTGTACATGGTCACTGTTACCTACTGTCCCCTGGAACCAGCTAGTGTGCATGGTCACTGTTACCTACTGTCCCCTGGAACCAGCTAGTGTACATGGTCACTGTTACCTACTGTCCATGGAACCAGCTAGTGTACATGGTCACTGTTACCTACTGTCCCCTGGAACCAGCTAGTGTGCATGGTCACTGTTACCTACTGTCCCCTGGAACCTGCTAGTGTACATGGTCACTGTTACCTACTGTCCCCTGTAACCAACTAGAGTGCATGGTCACTGTTATCTACTGTCCCCTGTAACCAACTAGTGTACATGGTCACTGTTACCTACTGTCCCCTGGAACCTGCTAGTGTACATGGTCACTGTTACCTACTGTCCCCTGGAACCAGTTAGTGTGCATGGTCACTGTTACCTACTGTCCCCTGGAACCAGCTAGTGTACATGGTCACTGTTACCAACTGTCCCCTGGAACCAGCTAGTGTGCATGGTCACTGTTACCTACTGTCCCCTGGGAACCAGCTAGTGTACATGGTCACTGTTACCTACTGTCCATGGAACCAGCTAGTGTGCATGGTCACTGTTACCTACTGTCCCCTGTAAGCAGCTAGTGTACATGGTCACTGTTACCTACTGTCCCCCTGGAACCAGCTAGAGTGCATGGTCACTGTTACCTACTGTCCCCTGTAACCAACTAGTGTACATGGTCACTGTTACCTACTGTCCTCTGTAACCATCTAGTGTACATGGTCACTGTTACCTACTGTCCTCTGGAACCAGCTAGTGTACATGGTCACTGTTACCTACTGTCCTCTGGAACCAGCTAGTGTACATGGTCACTGTTACCTACTGTCCCCTGTAACCAACTAGAGTGCATGGTCACTGTTACCTACTGTCCCCTGTAACCAGCTAGAGTGCATGGTCACTGTTACCCACTGTCCCTTGTAACCAGCTAGTGTGCATGGTCACTGTTACCTACTGTCCCCTGTAACCAGCTAGTGTACATGGTCACTGTTACCTACTGTCCCCTGGAACCAGCTAGTGTGCATGGTCACTGTTACCTACTGTCCCCTGGAACCAGCTCGTGTACATGGTCACTGTTACCTACTGTCCCCTGTAACCAGCTAGTGTACATGGTCACTGTTACCTACTGTCCCCTGGAACCAGCTAGTGTACATGGTCACTGTTACCTACTGTCCCCTGGAACCTGTCCATGGTCACTGTTACCTACTGTCCCCTGGACCAGCTAGTGTGCATGGTCACTGTTACCTACTGTCCCCTGGAACCAGCTAGTGTGCATGGTCACTGTTACCTACTGTCCTCTGGAACCAGCTAGTGGACATGGTCACTGTTACCTACTGTCCCCTGTAACCAACTAGAGTGCATGGTCACTGTTACCTACTGTCCCCTGTAACCAGCTAGAGTGCATGGTCACTGTTACCTACTGTCCCCTGTAACCAGCTAGTGTGCATGGTCACTGTTACCTACTGTCCCCTGTAACCAGCTAGTGTACATGGTCACTGTTACCTACTGTCCCCTGGAACCAGCTAGTGTGCATGGTCACTGTTACCTACTGTCCCCTGGAACCAGCTCGTGTACATGGTCACTGTTACCTACTGTCCCCTGTAACCAGCTAGTGTACATGGTCACTGTTACCTACTGTCCCCTGGAACCAGCTAGTGTACATGGTCACTGTTACCTACTGTCACCTGGAACCTGTCCATGGTCACTGTTACCTACTGTCCCCTGGACCAGCTAGTGTGCATGGTCACTGTTACCTACTGTCCCCTGGAACCAGCTAGTGTGCATGGTCACTGTTACCTACTGTCTCCTGGAACCAGCTAATGTACATGGTCACTGTTACCTACTGCCCTCTGGAACCAGCTAGTGTACATGGTCACTGTTACCTACTGTCCCCTGGAACCAGCTAGTGTACATGGTCACTGTTACCTACTGTCCCCTGGAACCAGGTAATGTACATGGTCACTGTTACCCGCTGTAACACTGTAGCACTGTGGGTGTTACTATTGCTCGAAGCCCAAAATAAAAGTGCTGGGTCCAGGGGACTGGTGAGGATGGTGCCCAAAGAGGATATGGCCGGAGTGCCAGCTGTGGGGGGTATTTGGTTCTGTTTGTCGGCTGTGAACTTCCCCTCATGTTAACCCCTTGATCAGAGGTGGTATTAATGCACTGCACATGTATATTATCCTCAGAGGGTTAATACTGTCTATATGATTTCCCCTGATGTGTGATTTATTAAAAAAACAAGAAAACAGCAGTTTGTAAGAAGGAACTGATGTGCTTCTGCTTTTTACATTTGCTACGTGTCACGATTTGCTGACATCTGCACTGTATGAGTTCACGTGATGGTAAATCTCACTAAAAGCAGATTAGTGCAAGGCTTCACCTGAATTCGCTACACGCGAATTAGAATTAAAAGTAATATAGTTAAGCATTTGTCAATTTTACTAATAAAGAGCTCTCAATTAGAAAAAATAATGCAATAAACATTGTATAGAAGTGAATATTTTACAAAGAAAGTGGATCAAAAAATGCGTGAGTGAACAAAGTGATACATAAAGAAAGAGGCTGATTTAAGATTTATTAAAAAAATAATTATGTTGAGAGGAAAAATATCATTTGACCTGGCGGATCATACAGTAAAATAGTAACACAATACCTGTAAATTAAAAGTAAAACAAAAACTAACAATAGCACCAACATTATAGTTCTCTCACATCTGATGAAAAAGGAGTGAAATTTGGTTATAGTTCTGAGAGTGGAGAGTGGAGAAACCTCAGGGTTCAGTATTAGGTCCGCTGCTTTTTAACATGTTTATAAATGACCTGGAAATAGGTATAGAAAGCAAAATATCTATATTTACAGATGATACTAAATTATGCACGGTAATTAATTCAGAGCAGGATATTTTCTCTCTATAGAGGGATTTACATAAAATAGCAGATTGGGCAAACATGTGGAATATGAAGTTTAATGTGGGGAAGTGTAAAGTCATGCATTTGGGAGGAAACAATCCCAAGGCTACTTATACACTTAATGGAATCATTTTAGGTGACTCGTTGCTAGAAAAAGACCTCGGTATCCTTGTCAACTACAAACTTGGAAACAGTGACCAGTGTCAAACAGCAGTAGCAAAGGCAAACAAAGTCCTGTCTTGTATAAAAAGAGGTATTGAAGCAAGAGTGGATAACATTATTTTGCCATTATACAAATCATTGGTAAGACCTCACCTTGAGTATGCAGTGCAGTTTTGGGCACCGGTTCGGAAAAAGGATATACTAGAACTAGAGAGGGTACAGCGGAGAGCAACAAAATTAATTAAGGGAATGGAGGACTTGACATATGAGGAACGACTAGACAAACTTGGTTTATTTATTCTAGAGAAAAGACGACTAAGAGGAGACCTTATCACATTGTACAAGTATATGAGAGGTCAATACAAGGATCTCTGTGGTGAGCTATTTATTCCAAGGCCTGATCAGGTGACCAGGGGACACCCCTTGAGATTAGAGGAAAGGAGGTTTAAACTTCAGCAGAGGAAGGGTTTTTTTTACGGTAAGGTCTGTTAAATTGTGAAATTCTTTGCCCAAGGAGGTGGTTATGGCAGATACAATGGATACATTCAAGAGAAGATTAGATACATTTCTTTCAAAAGGGAACATACAGAGTTATATTGTTTATCAGTAGGCAGATCAGGAAGGTCTGATAAAGACTAATTTAATTGACAGCAGGAAAGCTATAAAATTCTCAGTTACTGGGGTATGAGGCGAAGGTTGAAGTTGATGGACTTGTGTCTTTTTTCAACCTAATTTACTTTGTTACTATGTTACTATGATAACCCTGTGATTTGCTGTCACCAATTAAGTATTAAATAACCAAAAAAGGAGAATTGCAAACGAAGAAGGGAAAGAGAACAGCACGAAGCCCACCCCTGATATTTAGGCAAAGATTGGATCATGAATGGGGCAGTAAGGATGGATATAGAAATAAAACATAACTTTTATTAAACAAAAGTAAAAGAAAAAAACAGTGAATTTAAAATATATTAAAATGATCTGGCCCAGTATATATTTTATAGAGTGATATGGTGTAAGGGTTAATAACCAGTATTGTGAGTACCGATGATTCACTGTGAATAGTGCTTGTGTATCACATGGATACCTGAATAAGTAGTTTAATGTAAAGAGCAGAGGTTCTCAGCCCATGACCTCAGTGGCCACTAACAGGCCAGGACTTAGGAATTTCCCTGCTAGAACACAAGTGTGTTGATCAGAGGCTCAGTCGTATTGATTAACTCACCTGTGCTCTTAAAAGGAAATCATAAAATCCTGGCCTGTTACTAGCCACTGAGGGCACGGGGTGAGAACCACTGGTAAAGAGTATTGTTATGAACAAATCACTTCACATGACACATCTGTTATTAGTTTGAGTTACTAACTGCTCATTGTAGTCCAATTCCACTCGACAGTCCTAGGATTGACTGACCCATTTCTTGCAGTTATCAGATCTACACCATTTAGATTCGGATGACCTGATTTTCTGACTTCGCTTACTAATTCACATGCGGTAATGATTGAGTGAGATACGTCATCCCTAAAGAGCGGGAGAAATACAAAGAAAACAGCTGCCCATGACTCAAGATCTCTTCATACGGTTCTTCAAGTATTAAGCCTGTTCTAAGATCAGAATTATACATTTTTTTTTGGTGAAAGTATTTTACCAGGAAGAATGCACTGAGATTATCTCTCATTTTCAAGTATGTCCTGGACTCATTTAATCTACCATAGAGGGAGTGGCTGGGCTGACCTTGCTGGGACTAGGCTCCATATCAGATACAGCCAAGTGGAGGGCCATAGGGAGTCACACCCACACTGACCTTTATTGGTTCATATCAGATACAGCCCAGCTCAGGGCCATACAAAGTGACACACACTGACCTCTAGTGGACCATATCAGATATAGCCTAGTCCAGGGCCATAGGGAGTGACACACACACACACACACTGACCTCTAATGGTCCTTACCTGATACAGACCAGTCCAGGGCCATAGGGAGTGACACACACTGACCTCTAATGGTCCTTACCAGATGCAGCCCAGTCCAGGGCCCTACTTCCCATTAGGCACAGTAGGCCATTGTCGGAGTCTCCTAGACCTAGTTTACATGTTGATCTTGATAATAGTCTATGTAAGTGTATATAAGCTGTGTGTTCCATTCAATAAAGAGACCTTATTCTAAACCACAATACACTTGTCTTGTCTGGTGACTGTGGGGAAAACTGTGATATTCTAGGGGAGCAGCTTTGCTCAGGATTGAAGGAAGCAGAGACTGATAGGGACACCCAGACGGGGGGGGGGGAGGTTCCACTGGTACCATTACATTGGTGTAGAAAGAAAACTCAGAGATGCACAACTAGGCTCATGAGCTAGAAAATATATGCAAGAAGCTCACGGGAACTGTGTCCTCGCACCCAGGGTGCAATCTCTTTTAGCTCACCAGTGCCATACACAGAGAGGAAATCTTCTGAAGCATATCATACAGATCCTGCCAAATGACAGTCCAGCCACAAAATGCCAGACAATTCCTCTCTGAACAAGGGAAACAGCTAACCCCAGACATACGTTTCGGCCTTCTTGGGTCTCATCAGTGAGGTGCAGTTGATCCCTCTAAGCACTGTGAGCAAGGGGTCCAAGTCTGGATTCCCCTCATTCCTCTTAGGGTGACCAACCCCAAGAGCAATTTGCATATGTAGAAAGAAAGGTGAGAGATGCTCAACTAGGCTCATGAGCTAGCAAATATATGCAAGAAGCTCACGGGGACTGTGTCCTTGCGTCCAGGGTGAAATCTCTTTTAGCTCACCAGTGCCATACAAAGAGAGGAAATCTTTAGCAGGACCAGTATGATATGCTTCAGAAGATTTCCTCTCTGTGTATGGTACTGCTGAGCTAAAAGAGATTGCACCCTGGGCCCGAGGACACAGTCCCAGTGAGCTTCTTGCAAGTATTTGCTAGCTCATGAGCCTAGTTGAGCATCTCTCACCTTTCTTTCTACATATGCAAATTGATCTTGGGGTTGGTCACCCTAAGAGTAATGAGGGGAATCCACACTTGGAGCTTCTTGCATGTATTTGCTAGCTCATAAGCCTAGTTGAGCATCTCTCATCTTTCTTTCCACCATTACATTGGTGGCAAGCGGTGAGCTGTTTCCTAACCTTATAGAACATCCAAACCACCGCCAGAATTTTTTCACCTGAAAAGATGGAGAATTGCAGAGAGAGGTCCAGTGGTGCCTGGCCCTCTACAGATCTACTTCCCCCAAAGAGGTGATCACCCGACTCATAAGTGAGGCCACCAACCTGCAAAGGTACAGCAGAATGAGCTGGTTCAGAGGTATCATGCCCGCCGTCAGCAATGGAGGGATGTTATCAAAGTGCAGCAAGAATACGTGGGAAAGGTCCTCCCAACCTCTGAGGAAAGGTTCTGGCTCCAGCTGGACTCGCGGATGCCATTCCTGGGGGATCAGACCAGGGAGGAATGGGTTTTGGAGTTGGAGGGGCTGGTCGAGACCGAGATGGTAGTAGATGATGGATACAGGGCTCTACGCTGGTATGTCACACAGTTGTGTTCAGGGCTGGAGGATGACGAGCTAACAGAGGGCTATGACTTTGGTGGCCCAGGATTAGCATTTGAAAACCTCCAGGAAGATCCAGACTTTGCTAATGTGGCAGAGTGGTGGAGGTGGGACCTCCAGGATTTCAGGGACCTGGATATCCCAGATGCACTTGGGCTGAGAGCTGATTTGGACTTTACAGTTCTTGAAGAATGGGAGCTGGAAAAGTCATACAAAAATCTGTTTGACCTCATTCAACAGCATGCCCCAGAGATTGTGGATTGTCCAGATTTCCCATCTGAGGATGTTAACCCAGGAGGGGTGATTTGGACTGTGGTCTCCCTACCTGGGTCACAAGGATGCCTGGCAATTGGCCCAGATCCTCAACCCTCTGACAGGGGGATCCCAGCAGCCTTGCTGTCTCCTAAGCCTGACCACACCCTCCCGCTGTGTCCGGTTTGGCAGCACCAGCAGAAGCGCTGGCCTCAGGGCTGAGCACCACTGGTCCCTGCCTACACTTATCTGTTGCCCATGCCCTGGAGAAAGGGACAATTGTCCTCTGCAGCAGCTTTGTTACCCCTGCCCTGGTGAGTGGGACCAAGGTCCTCACCAGCGGCAATGTTGGTCCTGCCGTGGTGAGTGGGACTGAAGTCCTCACCAGCGGCTTTGTTACCCTTGCCCGGGGAGTGGGATGCCTATCCTCCCCAGCAGCTCTGTTACCCCTGCCCTGGTGAGTGGGACCAAGGTCCTCACCAGCGGCACTGTTGCCCCTGCCTGGCAGAGTGGGACCAGCGTCCTTCCCTATGGCTCTGTCGCCCCTGCCCTGGGGAGTGGGATCAAGATCCTCCTCAGTGGCTCTGTCACCCCTGCCCTGGGGAGTGCGACTGACATCCTCCCCAGAGGCTTTGTCACCCCTGCTCTGGAGAGTGGGACACCTGTCCTCTACAGCGGCTCTGTCACCCCTGCCCTGGTGAGTGGGACAAAGGTCCTCACCAGCGGCACTTTTGCCCCTGCCAAGGTGAGTGGGACCAGCATGCTCCCCTGAAGCTCTGTTGCCCCAGCCACCCTGCCTACTGTCCAGTGGATGAGAGGACTCCAGGGAGAAGGCGTAGTTGGCCCTTCTCTCCAGCAGCGGATATGTTCTTTGGGAGAGGCAGATGTCATCTGGGTGAGTGCTGCTCTTGCATGGGCAACTTGTTTGGGGTTCCGATTTGGGGCTGGCATTGGGAGACTGGATGTACTAACTTCGGAGTCCACACGTCTGGGGTCACCTCCGGTGTTAGTCTCCAGAAGGAGGAGAAATGTCATGGAAACCACCGGGCCCTTGGCTCCTGGAGGGGCCTGGGGGGGCAGCCACCTTCCTACAGACTATGGAGTCTATGAATGGGGAAGTGGATTTCCTAGCTTCCCTGACTCCTCGTGGGTCTAAGTCACCCTGTGTGTCTCAGGGACACAGGGTGTCACAGTAACAGGACTGCCCTAGGACTGGTTGGGGAAAAGTAGGTGTCACCAGACGGATTGATTTAGGACTTTAACATGTAAAATATAGCTCATTGTATTGTATATTGTGTGGTAAATGTAATAGTGTGGGGTTTTATACTATAAAGTATACTATAAAGTCTGCAGAGGGATTTGGTATTTTAGAGCTAGGAGTGCAGAGAGAATGGGGGTTGGGAATTGCTTAGAATATCCAGGTCTGTGTTGTGCTGGGGGAGGACTGGAATGTTGATTGATTTCTGCTGTGCTTCCTTGACCAATCGGGGGGGGGGGGTATTATGATCCAGTGAGAATGACCCTTTTTCAAGCCCTAATTTGCATTCTTATCTTGATAAGGGTGTTGGTGGCTGATTGGTCAAGCATAGAAACTCTGTTCCAAGCCCTAGTTTGCATGCTGATCTTGGTAAGAGTCTCTGTAAGTGTATATAAGCTGTGTGTTCCATTCACTAAAGAGAACTGATTCTAAACCACGATAGTAGTCTTGCCTGGTGATTGTGGAAAACTGATATTCCAGCAGAGCAGCTTTGCTCAGGATTGAAGGAAGCAGCGACTGACGGGGACACACAGACGAGGGGTTCACTGATACCGTCACAGTTATATTGTGTTGTAGAGAATTATCTTGGATTCATGGTGGCCTACTTCGTTGTTTTTTTATTAAAAATCACAAATTGGTAATATATATATATTTACTAGTGGTGTTGGCCAGCGTCACTCTTGTTGGATTTTCTATAATACATTGAGATATCTTTCAATTTTATTATTTTTTTCTTTTAGAATTATAACAGTATGTTATAAATATGTGTTGTTTTGTACACATTTGTTCACAGAAATTTGGGACAATAACATTTAAAATATTTAATGAGTACACATGTTAATGTAATATTTTTGTGCTAATTACATTTTGACCTCCTCGATTATGAGTTCACTTGGGAGTTTAATTTATTTAAATAGATCTCTTAATATTTTGACCGAGAACAACTATTATATATTTATCTTGATTCAACTTCACAAAAAAATACAAGATCAATAAATGCCATAGCGTGTTTGAACTATATAATGATATTATACCTAGCTCAGTGTCCATTCTTGAAACATATATACATATATTTCGATTTGCACTGGTTTTCGATGTGCAATAGAGACTTTGTTGTTTGTTTGTGAGTTTTAAGGGATAGTAATACTTCGTTTTAACTTTATTTTATTTTGTAGGCATTAAAAAAACATGAAGAACGATATAAGTCTTATCTCTCAAA
This sequence comes from Rhinophrynus dorsalis, assembly GCA_037306005.1. NCBI lineage: Eukaryota > Metazoa > Chordata > Amphibia > Anura > Rhinophrynidae > Rhinophrynus > Rhinophrynus dorsalis. Next base: position 2,828,599 of record CM074724.1, on the reverse strand, counting down.
CCTTTATGGTTTAAGAGATATTCACAAACAAAGTATCCCTTCCCTGTTCAACCAAATCAGAAGGGAGGTGTCCAGGTAGACTGCAGAGAGGGACAATCTTCAATTAAGATAAGGGAAAAAGCTGAAAAACTTGTCAAGGGGGGAAGGGCTTTAATTGTTTTAATATTAAGAAGACTGTCCCCTTCTGTTATCTGTCTGGTCATACAACCAGATTCACATCTGAGAAGAGATGGATTACACTAGGTAAAAGGGGCGGGAGGGGAAACTTTGCTTGTGAATATCTCATAAACCATAAAGGTTTGAGAGATAAGACTTATATCATTCTTCATGTTTTTTTAATGCCTACAAAATAAAATAAAGTTAAAACGAAGTATTACTATCCCTTTAAATATAATATAATCTAGAACAGTTTTGATATGATAATCTCTGAGTCTTTTCCGTTTAGGAAAGTTTCCAACTTCATTTGATCTTGCTATTCATGGACACATTGTCGCTCTTTAGCGATTGGGAATATGGAGGTTGTATATAACCCCTTATTTGCCGAAAGTTTGAACGACACGTTTGATGTGTTCTGTTTAGTCAGTGGAATGAAGGGTTACATTGCTGTTGGAACAACTCGTTAATAGGTGCTCATTATACTGGTCTGTAGAAATATATACATGATTGCTTTGTTCTTAGTTGAACTTGTCTGATTGGAGGCTGAATTTTAAGTTCGGAAAGGTCTGCTGCACTGACTTAATGGTCAGGAGTAAGCGTCCATAACACAAAATGCGTAGATCGACACACTGGTGTGTACTGTACATGTTTGAGCTATGTGACTAACTGAAGTTTGATGTCCTATTTGACTTTATGAAGATTGCTAATAAATTTTGGAATTTTATGAACACTCTTGTATGACATGGAGTTAACCAGGGCAGCTCTCTATTTAGATGTTCTGTTGTTATAGCTGGAGGAAGCCTGGTTTTTTCACTGTGACATCCATGCTGAGAGAGCCTTTGGAGCCCAGGAGTGAATATGAGAGCTGGGTGGTCGTCCTGAAAGTCACTAAATGTTTCTTCTGTTTTGCTCCATTCACCAGTTATTCATACTTATAAATCGTACTACGTGAATCCATTTAAATAACCGCATTGTTGAACTTGGCACCAAAATTGCTCTTGTGTGGATGCCTGCAACAAGTAGCTCTTCCCCTGCCATCTTGACCAAACACAATTATACTGCTAACATCAATTAAAATAATTTAAAATATACAATGAAGCAATTCCACTCCTATGTAAATAATATCATATATTAAATACATAGTAGCATAGTTGTTGAGGCTGAAAAAAGACAGATGTCCATCAAGTTCAGCCCATGACAAATCATCCCTGTTGATCCAGAGGAAGGCAAAAAAAAACCAACAACATTGAAGCCATTTCCAATTTAGCCACGAGAGGATAAAATTCCTTCCTGACTCCAAATATCAGTCAGATATTTCCATGGATCAACATCCTATCTGCATTAAAGCCAACTGTCATAATTCTCACTATTGTTCTAAGCTAGATTGCTATCCATTGCTTTTTTTAATGCAGTTACACTATTTGCAAGCACAACACAAATATAACTGATTAAACTAATATGTTCATTGAAACCTCTGGAGTAAATGTTCCCTGTTTGTAAATCCATAATGTTTCTAGTCTAGATAATTGCGCTCTGTCCCCCCACCCCACCCCCGTGGAGCATGTTTCACCACTTAAAAGGGGCAGCATCTCAAATCATTAACCCTATGTTTTTCTCTATGAAGTGTCTACCCTCAATCCACGGTTTTTTTTTAGTTCCTTATGTTCCTCATTTGTTCCTTAAATGATCTTCTGGTTTTACCCACATAACTCAGATTACAAGGACATATTAGGAGGTAAATTACCAACATCATGGTGCATGTTATGTTATCTTTCACACATATATTTAATGTCTGTGAGCGTGTGTCTACATGTCACACATCCCATGCATGCATAAATCCCTTTTCGCATTGATGACCAAGTTAACACGTTCTTAAATTTATAGACAGGATCTGATTGTGCCATTCCATCTCTAATCCTGCCTCTTTTATGTCCAGGTATAGGTTTGTTCATAAACATGAGACCTGTTACTGGATCAGTGGATAATAAATGCCAATTGTTGACATTGGTCTCTTTAATAAGATCAGGATATTTAGTGGTGACGATCATCTTACCCATATCTGTAACATTCCTTTTTTATTTGTCGGCCAAATATTTAAATCAATAGTAGCCATTTTCTGAGTAATACTTTTTATTTGTTCCCTCTTGTATCCTCCATCAACAAACTTAGAGGCCATATACTATTGTTTGTCATTTCATTCACCTGATTTGGAAACAATACATTTGACCCTCATAAGTTGCGATGACGGTGAACCTGTTTATAGAGACATGGGCTGTTGACTACGGGTATGCAGCAGTGTTTCTATTTGTCGGTTTGACATTTAAAGTTGTTTGGTACCCCACCCAGCCTTCTTAACCACCAGTACATCCAAATAGTTGATCTTTTTCATCTTAAAATTCAGTCAGTTTAATAGATTCATTTGATTGGCACAAATTGTCATAGAACTCCAAAAATTTAGCTTTACCCCCTGTCCAGATCATGAAAAGGTCATCGATGAACCTATCAAAAAACTTTATCTTATCCCAAAATCTGTAGAACATAATATTTTTATGTTCAAGTTACCAAATATATGTGTTGGAATACGTGGGTCCCATGGGAGAAGCCATTGATGTCCTGGTAATCTGTATGACAAAATAATCTTTGAATCCTACATAGTTCTGATAAACTCCAGCAGACCCGAGAGAAAAACTCTATCTGTTGAATGGAATAATCAGATCTATCATTCAGTAGATTCCATAGAGCTAACCATAATCAGATCTATCGTTCAGTAGATTCCATAGAGCTAACCATAATCAGATCTATCATTCAGTAGATTCCATAGAGCTAACCTTCCTCCATCGTTAGAAATGCTTGTATATAAACTAGTTACATCCCAGGTATCTAGTACTGGGCCGACAATATCCAATGATAATTTATTAAGAAAAGCCATGGTATCCCTAACAAATGTGGGGAGATCTTGTATGTATGACTAGTCGAAGAACCCGTGTACACGGGCTCACAGTGCCAACCAGCAAAGGTCACGCTGCAGTCGTGCGCACTACAGACTGCTCGCGCCGTGGCTGATACGGAGTGGGGCGCTCCAAATCCAGAGTGAATTTGGAGCACCCTGGTCCATACCAGCTGTGGCGCGAGCAGTCTGTAGTGCGCATGATTGCAGCACGCTCAGCCATCTCTACTGCACATGGCGGCTTCTGACAAACACATTTAGCGAATTATTATATAGGTTTGCCTGATAAAATCTGTGTACTCATACCTCCCAACATTTCAAACTGCCAAAGAGGGACACTTGTGTTTTAGGGGGTGTTGCTGGGGGTGTGGCATCACCAATAATTTTTAGGCTATTTTATGACCTTTTGACACCTACTTGTGTAACCTAATAAATGACTTATAACAAGACCAAGGAATTTTATTTACACAGACTAATTTATACACACATATACTGATATTTTAACAATCAATAATGTGAGTTTTATTGAGGTGGAGCAATGTGATACACTTATATACACACCACACAGTCTGATCTCCTAAACACAGGGACACCAGGGTGATACACTTATATACACAGCACACAGTCTGATCTCCTAAACACAGGGACACCAGGGTGATACATTTATATACACACCATACAGTCTGATCTCCTAAACACAGGGACACCAGGGTGATATACTTATATACACACCACACAGTCTAATCTCCTAAACACAGGGACACCAGGATGATACATTTATATACACACCATACAGTCTGATCTCCTAAACACAGGGACACCAGGGTGATATACTTATATACACACCACACAGTCTAATCTCCTAAACACAGGGACACCAGGGTGATACATTTATATACACACCACACAGTCTGATCTCCTAAACACAGGGACACCAGGGTGATACACTTATATACACACCACACAGTCTGATCTCCTAAACACAGGGACACCAGGGTGATACACTTCTATACACACCACACAGTCTGATCTCCTAAACACAGGGACACCAGGGTGATACACTTCTATACACACCACACAGTCTAATCTCCTAAACACAGGGACACCAGGGTGATACACTTATATACACACCACACAGTCTGATCTCCTAAACACAGGGACACCAGGGTGATACACTTCTATACACACCACACAGTCTGATCTCCTAAACACAGGGACACCAGGGTGATACACTTATATACACACAACACAGTCTGATCTCCTAAACACAGGGACACCAGGGTGATACACTTATATACACACCACACAGTCTAATCTCCTAAACACAGGGACACCAGGGTGATACACTTATATACACACCACACAGTCTGATCTCCTAAACACAGGGACACCAGGGTGATACACTTATATACACACCACACAGTCTAATCTCCTAAACACAGGGACAACAGGGTGATACACTTATATACACACCACACAGTCTAATCTCCTAAACACAGGGACACCAGGGTGACACACTTATATACACACCACACAGTCTAATCTCCTAAACACAGGGACACCAGGGTGATACACTTATATACACACCACACAGTCTGATCTCCTAAACACAGGGACACCAGGGTGATACACTTATATACACACCACACAGCCTGATCTCCTAAACACAGGGACATCAGGGTGATACACTTCTATACACACCACACAGTGTGATCTCCTAAACACAGGAACACTAGGGTGATACACTTATATACACACCACACAGGCTGACCTGCTAAACACAGGGACACCAGGGTGATACACTTATATACACACCACAGTCTGCACTCCTAAACACAGGGACAACAGGGTGATACACTTCTATACACACCTCACAGTCTGATCTCCTAAACACACAGGGACACCAGGGTGATACACTTATATACACACCACACAGTCTGATCTCCTAAACACAGGGACACCAGGGTGATACACTTATACACACCACACAGTCTGATCTCCTAAATAGTGATGAGCGAGCACCCCAATGCTCGGGTGTTCGGGTGCTCTGACCGAGCACCCCCTGAGGCTCGAGTGCTCGGCCGAGCACCCGAGCCCCATTGAAGTCAATGGGAGGACTCGAGCATTACACCAGGCACCCCCTGCTCTGATGAGGGGAGGGTGCCTGGTCCATAGGAAAAGGGCAGAAAAGGATGGAAACACCACAGAAATGGTTCAGGGACAGCATAGGGAGGATGTCTGGATGCATCTTGGACTCCAACATCGCTGCTGGGAACGATCTTTCGCCCGTAGTACGCCATTTTTACAGACTGATCGTAAAACACACAAAAAGGAAAATAAAAACGACTTTAGGCGAAAAATTGTTACCAAACAATATTTGCTGTATATTTACTTGTATATCATCTGCAAATTCTCCCAAAAATTTCCTTGATTTTCAGAACTGAGGCCATGATTAAGAGGGAAACGTGCGCAGAGGCAAATTCTCCCAAAAATTTCCTTGATTTTCAGAACTGAGGCCATGATTAAGAGGGAAATGTGCGCAGAGGCAAATTCTCCCAAAAATTTCCTTGATTTTCAGAACTGAGGCCATGATTAAGAGGGAAACGTGCGCAGAGGCAAATTCTCCAAAAAATTTCCTTGATTTTCAGAACTGAGGCCATGATTAAGAGGGAAACGTGCGCAGAGGCAAATTCTCCCAAAAATTTCCTTGATTTTCAGAACTGAGGCCATGATTAAGAGGGAAACGTGCGCTGAGCTGACCATCTAAAACATTATGGGTGAGGGTCTGCTGCAGAGCTGACCATCCTAAACATTATATGCGAAGGCCCGCTAGTGAGCTGACGCTATAAAACATTATATGAGAGGGCCCGCTAGAGAGCTGACCCAATAAAACATTATATGCGAAGGCCCGCTAGTGAGCTGACGCTATAAAACATTATATGAGAGGGCCCGCTAGAGAGCTGACCCAATAAAACATTATATGAGAAGGCCCGCTGGTGAGCTGACCTATATAAAAATTGTCAAACAGGGCCCGCTGGTGAGCTGGCCCTATATAAAAATTATATCACAGGGCCCGCTGGTGAGCTGGCCCTATATAAAAATTATATCCCAGGGCATATGGAAGAGGAGGAGGAGGATGAGAAGATTAAGAGTCAACCATATACCCGTTTTTTGGGTGGAAGGGGTGAATGGGAATACAGAGTATTCACATCATTGTAAATAACATATATAAAGTGAGTTTATGTTCCCCCGCGGCTTTCCTCCAGTGGAGTGGAGAAGTCAGGGGAAATCCAGGCCTTGTTCATTTTTATAAGTGTCAACCTATCAGCATTGTCGGTGGAAAGGCGGATACGCTTATCTGTTATGATGCCACCAGCAGCACTAAATACCCGCTCAGACAGAACGCTGGCGGCAGGGCAGGCCAGCACCTCCAAGGCGTAGAGTGCCAGTTCATACCACGTGTCCAGCTTGGACACCCAGTAGTTGTAAGGCACAGAGGGATCATTGAGGACGCTGACACGGTCTGCTACGTACTCCTTCACCATCTTCCAAAACTTTTCCCTCCTTGTGACACTAGGCTGCGCATCAGGGTGAGGGTGCTGGCAGGGTGTCATGAAGGTGTCCCACGCCTTGGAGAGTGTTGCCCTGCCTTTCTCGGAACTGCTGTGTGCTCCCCTTTTCTCCCCTTCTCGGTGGGCCAAGGTAGCACGTACTCTGCCGCCAGCGTTGTCAGATGGAAAATTTTGGAGCAATTTTTCAACAAGAACCTTCTGGTATTGCACCATTTTGCTTGTCCTCTCCACCGGAGGAATGAGAGATGAGAAATTCTCTTTGTAGCGGGGGTCCAGAAGGGTGAACACCCAGTAATCCGTGTTGTCTAAAATGCGTATAACGCGTGGGTCACGGGAAAGGCAGCCTAACATAAAGTCAGCCATGTGTGCCAGAGTACCAACAGTCAAGATTTCGCTGTCCTCACCAGGAGGATGACTCTCAATATCCTCATCCTCTTCCTCCTCTTCTGCCCACCCACGCTGAAGAGATGGAACTAAAGTTCCATGGCTACCCTCTGTAGCGGAGGCAACCGTGTCTTCCTCCTCCTCCTCCTCCTCCGCCTCCTCCAATTGTCGCTGTGAAGACGAAGTGAGGGTGCTCTGGCTATCACCTTGTGTAAGCTCTTCCTCCCCCATTTCCACCTCTTCCACATGCAAAGCGTCGGTTTTAATTGTGAGCAGCGAGCGTTTCAGTAGACACAGAAGTGGGATGGTTACACTGATAATAGCGTTATCGCCGCTCACCATCTGTGTCGATTCCTCAAAATTGCGTAAAACCTCGCAGAGGTCTGACATCCATTCCCACTCCTCACTTCTGATTACAGGAAGTTGAACGGAGAGGCGACGACCGTGTAACAGCTGGTACTCCACTACTGCCCTCTGCTGCTCACAAAGCCGGGCCAACATGTGGAAGGTGGAGTTCCAGCGCGTGCTCACGTCACACAGCAGCCGGTGAGCTGGCAATTGTAAGCGCTGCTGCAGCTTCAACAGGTCGGCCGAAGCTGTAGATGACTTACGGAAATCTGCACACACGCGGCGCACCTTGGTCAAGAGATCATGCACATTGGGGTAGGTTTTTAGAAATCGCTGAACCACTAAATTAAATACATGCGCTAGGCATGGTACGTTTGTGAGCTTGCCGAGCTCCAAAGCCGCCACCAAGTTACGCCCATTATCACACACAACCATGCCTGGTTGCAGGTTGAGTGGCGAGAGCCACTGCTCGGTCTGGTGACTAATCCCCTGCAACAGCTCTGAGGCCGTGTGCTGTTTGTCCCCAAGGCAGATCAGCTTCAGCACGGCCTGTTGACGCTTCCCCACTGCAGTGCTACACTGCTTCCAGCTACTGGCTGATGGGGGAGTGGCGCTGCGTGTAGAGAATTCGGAGGTGGAAACGGAGGAGGAGGAGCCAATAACGTAGGTGCTGGCGGAAACCCTGATGGAGGTAGGGCCCGCAATCCTCGGCGTGGGTAGCACCCGTGCCATCCCAGGGTCCGAGTCGCTCCCAGCCTCCACGACATTCACCCAGTGTGCCGTCAGGGAAATGTAGCGTCCCTGGCCACAAGCACTTGTCCATGTGTCAGTCATTAAGTGGACCTTCCCAGTAACTGCGTTGGTCAGGGCACGGGTGATGTTACGGGACACATGGTGGTGTAATGCGGGGATGGCACACCGGGAAAAGTAGTGGCGGCTGGGGACCGCGTACCGAGGGACAGCTGCTGCCATCAGGCTGCGGAAGGACTCAGTGTCCACAAGCCTAAATGGCAGCATTTCGATGGCCAGTAATTTTGAAAGGTGTGAGGTTAGTGCTATGGCCTGTGGGTGGGTGGCTGGGTACTTTCTCTTGCGCTCAAATGCCTGGGGTAACGACATTTGGACGCTGTGCTGGGACAGGGAAGTGGATGTGGTCGCTGATGGTGCTTCAGATGGTACAGGTGCAGGGCGGGAGGTATGCGGGCCTGCGCCTTCGACAGGCGATTGGCCGGCACCGAAAACAGGGGAAGAGGAGGCAGTGGTGTGGCCTGCAGACACAGATGGGCGATCCAGGCGTTCCTCCCACTTACTACGGTGCTTGGATGCCATGTGTCGGATCATGCTGGTGGTGGTGAGGTTTCTAGTGTTCATGCCTCGGCTCATTCTGGTGTGGCACAGGTTGCAAACTACAATTCTTTTGTCGTCCGCACTTTCCTTAAAAAAACGCCATACCGCGGAACACCTACCCTTTGGCAAGGGAGATTTACGCAAGGGGGTGCTCCGTGGAACATTTGCGGGCCGGTTTGGTGCGGTCCGCCTTCTTTCTGTAGCCACACCACTGCCTCTTCCAGCCTGTTGCGGTGCTGCAGATGGCTCACCCTCAGGACTGCTGTCATCGCTCGGCTCTACACCTTCCCAGGTGGGGTCAGTCACCTCATCGTCCACCAAGTCCTCCTCCACTTCCTCACTCTGATCATCCTCCTCAAGTCTTGATCCCACCACATACTCAGTCATTGACAACTGTATAACATTCTCCTCAACAAGGTCTTGAGACGGAAATAGTGGTTGATTTAATGGCAACTGTGTCTCATCATCATCATCATCATCCACTACTTCCTTTGACCTTAAATGCCGTTCACATCTGTCATCTTCTTGTGATTGGGTAGCCTCTAGAGGTTGTGAATCAGGGCACAAGATGTCATGTTCCTCTGCAAGCGTGCTTGGAGAGAGGGTCAAATGAAGGATTGGTGATGAGACGAGCTCCTCACTATATCCCAGTGTGGGATCACTTCTTTGACCAGACCGTGTATGGTGGGAGGAAGGATGATCAGAGTGAGGATTATTTTGACCAGACTCTTGGCTACTGAGAGTGGACTTGGTGGAAGACAGGGTGGTGCTTAACCGACTGGCAGTATCAGCTGTCATCCAACCGACCACCTGTTCGCAGTGGTCGGACCTCGAGAGTGATGTCCTGCGACGCCCTGTAAAATTACACATGAAGCTAGGTATGGTGGATGTCTTTCTTTCTTGTGCTCTGGCACCAGGCACAGTTTCTCCGCATCCTGACCCGCGCCCTGAACTATCAGGATCACGTCCACTTCCCCGTCCCTTTTTACCCGCCTTCTTCATCTTACACGGAATATGTGACTTTAATATTTGAGTTTGAAAACTTAACAGTATTTCTTACTATTCTGCAACTGTGCAGAGTACACAGAATAGGCTGCTAAACGGCGGTGACACACACTGAATGGAATATGTGACTTTAATATTTGAGTTTGAAAACTTAACAGTATTTCTTACTATTCTGCAACTCTGCAGAGTACACAGAATAGGCTGCTAAACGGCGGTGACACACACTGAATGGAATATGTGACTTTAATATTTGAGTTTGAAAACTTAACAGTATTTCTTACTATTCTGCAACTCTGCAGAGTACACAGAATAGGCTGCTAAACGGCGGTGACACACACTGAATGGAATATGTGACTTTAATATTTGAGTTTGAAAACTTAACAGTATTTCTTACTATTCTGCAACTCTGCAGAGTACACAGAATAGGCTGCTAAACGGCGGTGACACACACTGAATGGAATATGTGACTTTAATATTTGAGTTTGAAAACTTAACAGTATTTCTTACTATTCTGCAACTGTGCAGAGTACACAGAATAGGCTGCTAAACGGCGGTGACACACACTGAATGGAATATGTGACTTTAATATTTGAGTTTGAAAACTTAACAGTATTTCTTACTATTCTGCAACTCTGCAGAGTACACAGAATAGGCTGCTAAACGGCGGTGACACACACTGAATGGAATATGTGACTTTAATATTTGAGTTTGAAAACTTAACAGTATTTCTTACTATTCTGCAACTCTGCAGAGTACACAGAATAGGCTGCTAAACGGCGGTGATACACACTGAATGGAATATGTGACTTTAATATTTGAGTTTGAAAACTTAACAGTATTTCTTACTATTCTGCAACTGTGCAGAGTACACAGAATAGGCTGCTAAACGGCTGTGACACACACTGAATGGAATATGTGACTTTAATATTTGAGTTTGAAAACTTAACAGTATTTCTTACTATTCTGCAACTCTGCAGAGTACACAGAATAGGCTGCTAAACGGCGGTGACACACACTGAATGGAATATGTGACTTTAATATTTGAGTTTGAAAACTTAACAGTATTTCTTACTATTCTGCAACTGTGCAGAGTACACAGAATAGGCTGCTAAACGGCGGTGACACACACTGAATGGAATATGTGACTTTAATATTTGAGTTTGAAAACTTAACAGTATTTCTTACTATTCTGCAACTGTGCAGAGTACACAGAATAGGCTGCTAAACGGCGGTGATACACACTGAATGGAATATGTGACTTTAATATTTGAGTTTGAAAACTTAACAGTATTTCTTACTATTCTGCAACTCTGCAGAGTACACAGAATAGGCTGCTAAACGGCGGTGATACACACTGAATGGAATATGTGACTTTAATATTTGAGTTTGAAAACTTAACAGTATTTCTTACTATTCTGCAACTCTGCACAGTACACAGAATAGGCTGCTAAACGGCGGTGATACACACTGAATGGAATATGTGACTTTAATATTTGAGTTTGAAAACTTAACAGTATTTCTTACTATTCTGCAACTGTGCAGAGTACACAGAATAGGCTGCTAAACGGCGGTGATACACACTGAATGGAATATGTGACTTTAATATTTGAGTTTGAAAACTTAACAGTATTTCTTACTATTCTGCAACTCTGCAGAGTACACAGAATAGGCTGCTAAACGGCGGTGACACACACTGAATGGAATATGTGACTTTAATATTTGAGTTTGAAAACTTAACAGTATTTCTTACTATTCTGCAACTGTGCAGAGTACACAGAATAGGCTGCTAAACGGCGGTGATACACACTGAATGGAATATGTGACTTTAATATTTGAGTTTGAAAACTTAACAGTATTTCTTACTATTCTGCAACTGTGCAGAGTACACAGAATAGGCTGCTAAACGGCGGTGATACACACTGAATGGAATATGTGACTTTAATATTTGAGTTTGAAAACTTAACAGTATTTCTTACTATTCTGCAACTGTGCAGAGTACACAGAATAGGCTGCTAAACGGCGGTGATACACTGAATGGAATATGTGACTTTAATATTTGAGTTTGAAAACTTAACAGTATTTCTTACTATTCTGCAACTCTGCACAGTACACAGAATGTGCTGCTAAACTGCGGCGAAGCACACTGAATGGAATATGTGACTTTGATATTTTAGTTTGAAGACTTAACAGTATTTCTTCCTATTCTGCAACTCTGCACAGTACACAGAATGTGCTGCTAAACTGCGGCGAAGCACACTGAATGGAATATGTGACTTTGATATTTTAGTTTGAAGACTTAACAGTATTTCTTCCTATTCTGCAACTCTGCACAGTACACAGAATGTGCTGCTAAACTGCGGCGAAGCACACTGAATGGAATATGTGACTTTGATATTTTAGTTTGAAGACTTAACAGTATTTCTTCCTATTCTGCAACTCTGCACAGTACACAGAATGTGCTGCTAAACTGCGGCGACGCACACTGAATGAAATATGTGACTTTGATATTTTAGTTTGAAGACTTAACAGAATGTGCTCTAATCTGCAACTTTGCACACTAAACAGAATGTGCTCTAATCTGCAACTTTGCACACTAAACAGAATGTGCTCTAATCTGCAACTTTGCACACTAAACAGAATGTGCTCTAATCTGCAACTGTGCACACTAAACAGAATGTGCTCTAATCTGCAACTTTGCACACTAAACAGATTTTTTTTTTTTTTTTTTTTTCCCCCCACACAAAATAACCTGCTGCCCCCACACACAGTAGTCCTAAAAAGGACTTTTGGTTCTTTTTTTTCACAATTTTGGTTTTTTTCCTCCCTACACTGCCTTTCCCTTCCTATCCTCAGCTCTCCCTGGCTAAGACTGAGCCGAACTCGATGGTCAGGTGCTATACAGCACCTGACCACGGGTTCTGGCCAGCCAATCAGTGTAATGCCAGCAGCCAACATGGCTGCTGGCATTACACCGATGTCAGAGCCTCCCTGCACGTTTATTGGCTGCGCAGCAGCCGCAAAACGTGCGGGGAGGAGACCCGAACATGGCGGGCGAGCACATGCGGTACTCGTACGAGTACCGCCATGTGCCGAGCAGAGCGATGCTCGAGCCGATCCGAGCATCGGCCGAGCATGCTCGCTCAACACTACTCCTAAACACAGGGACACCAGGGTGATACACTTATATACACACCACACAGTCTGATCTCCTAAACACAGGGACACCAGGGTGATTCACTTCTATACACACCTCAAAGTCTGACCTCCTACACACAGGGACATCAGGGTGATACACATATATACACACCACACAGTCTGATCTCCTAAACACAGGGACACCAGGGTGATACACTTATATACACACCACACAGTCTGATCTCCTAAACACAGGGACACCAGGGTGATTCACTTCTATACACACCTCAAAGTCTGACCGCCTACACACAGGGACATCAGGGTGATACACTTATATACACACCACACAGTCTGATCTCCTAAACACAGGGACACCAGGGTGATACACTTATACACACCACACAGTCTGATCTCCTAAACACAGGGACACCAGGGTGATACACTTCTATACACACCACACAGTCTGATCTCCTAAACACAGGGCACCAGGGTGATACACTTATATACACACCACACAATCTGATCTCCAAAACACAGGGACACCAGGGTGATACACTTATATACACACCACACAGTCTGATCTCCTAAACACAGGGACACCAGGGTGATATACTTCTATACACACCACACAGTCTGATCTCCTAAACACAGGGACACCAGGGTGATACACTTATATACACACCACACAGTCTGATCTCCTAAACACAGGGACACCAGGGTGATACACTTATATACACACCACACAGTCTGATCTCCTAAACACAGGGACACCAGGGTGATACACTTCTATACACACCACACAGTCTGATCTCCTAAACACAGGGACACCAGGGTGATACACTTATATACACACCACACAGTCTAAGCTCCTAAAAAGAGGGACATCAGGGTGGGAAAGAGGGACAGAGCGATTTGGGTCTAAAAGAAGTACTGTCCCTCCTAAAGAGGGACACTGGGGAGGTATGGTGTACTATGCCATTGGGTATGTCAGCGATCCCCTGTCTGATACCATAGGCCTTCCCAATGTAGGGTTTATGGTCTGTATGGAGGCAGTCACTGTTCTTTAGTTTCAATCAGTTTTTATTAAAGATTTTTAAATGTTTTAACAAGAATACAGAGAAATAACAAAATTTAAGGGGGGCAGGGAAAGAGAGTACAAAAAAGAAAAAAGGGGAAAAAAGGGAGGGGGGGGAGGGAACGAAGGACATTGGGTACATAAATGAAACAAAACAGCATGAGAGCATCGGCATGAACATGACCCCACTCAAAAGCAACGACAGCAATATGTAATCACAAAAAGGGAAAGATCCCACACTCCACAGCCACCCGGATAATGCCAATTGAAAAAGCTAGAGCTGAAGCGTCCCACCATGGTCCGCGGCCGGCCAATAGCGCTACACTAGGAGCCCATCCACCCCACCCCCACCATCCAGAGATCCACGAGGGGAGGAAGAACGCCCGCTCCCACTGTACCTGGGTACAGCTACCCAGCTGCCACACGAGGGTCTCAGGCCCCCTAATTGACCAACCGCGGAAACTCAGGGCTCTCCAAGAAAGTCAGCCAGGGAAGCCACATCTCCAAATACCGGTCTATCTCCCTAAGAGAAGACGAACCTATTTCCATCATCACCCTGATCTCCTCCACTTTTTCTACCCAGGCCCTGAGGCTAGGCGATGCCCCGCCCCTCCAGTGAAGAGGGATCAGGCCATTGGCCGCCACCAACAGCTGGGACAGCAGAGAGTGCTTGTATTTGGAGGGGCTCAGAGCGGTGTGGTGCAACATCAAACATTCAGGCTTGAAATCCGGGGGGCCGTGGATCACAACACGAAGAATAGCATAGATCGATTCCCAATAGGGCTTAATTGCTAAACATTGCCACCATATATGAAGCAGAGTACCCGGGGCCTGTTTACAACGCCAGCAGAGACCAGTACTAGAAGGGTCAAACCGCTGTTGAGATAGCGGAGTCAAATACCACCGGGAAAGCAACTTATAGGCAGATTCCTGGAGTTTAGAGGACACTGATATATGATGGGTGAGGTACATAATTTTGTCCCACTGTTTTGGCGAGAGTGAGATCTCCAGTTCCGTCTCCCAACGACCCACAAAAGACGGGATCTCAGCGCATCCACCAGTCAGCAGCCTCAAGTAGAGACGAGATACTCCATGTCTAGGGGGAGTTAGTTGTATGCACTCCGTCTCAAAGGTCGACAGAGGACGAGACAGTTGGTGCTGCTGAGCGATGGACGCAACGTATCGTTTTAATTGAAAGTAGCGGAACTCATCCAAAAAAGTGGGGCGGGTGACACCTAATACCTCCGACAACGGCAGCAATCGACCCTCCGACATAACCTGGTATAGATGGAGTCGCGGCACCGGCGCTGGAGGAAATACGTGGCTGCCCCCTATCCCCGGAGAGAACTCAGGATTAAACCGTAGCGGTGTCATTGGTGACGGAAAGGAAGTCAGAGAATGCTTAATAGCCGTCGAAGACCAGACCAGCATTGTGGCCCGAATGAAAGGGCACTTACGCAGCACTGGATCACGTTGATCTGGGCGCAACCAAGGCGCCGCCTGCAACATCCCCCCAAACAGGCACAGATCGATATCCACCCATTGTTTATGTCCCGGCGCCACCATCCACTCTACTACCCGAAGCAAATGGCACGCCTGGTAGTATAGCTTAAAGTCGGGCAGTGCCAAACCACCTGAGCATTTTGGTAAGCTCAGCTGTGTCTGCCTCTGATGCGGTCTGCGGCCATGCCATACATAAGACAGGATCTCCGACCTAAGTGAAGCGAAAAACAAACGCGGAAGAGTGATGGGCACAGTCTGAAAAAGATATAGAAGACGTGGCAAGAGATTCATCTTCACCACATTTATCCTCCCCGACCAAGTGATATGTGGCAGGGCCCAACGTCTCAAATCCAGCCGGACTTTAGTTAGCAGTGGTACAAAGTTAGCCGAATACAGCCCAGAAAGGTCAGCCGTGAGCCACACCCCCAGGTATCGCAGTCTGTCTGTGCACCATCTATATGAAAAAGTATGTCTCAGACCCCCACAAATGGCCTCTGGGAGAGATATGTTCAAGATCTCAGATTTATCCATATTAATTTTCAGGTTGGAAAGACGACCAAAATCATCAAACGCGCGTCGTAAAGAAGGCAGTGAAGTAGCAGGATCTGATATTAAGAAAAGCATGTCATCAGCAAATGCTGCAACTTTGTATCGAACACCACCCAAGGAGACCCCCGCAATCTCCGCATTCTCCCGGATCGCGTTGAGAAACGGCTCCAGAGACAAGACAAAAAGTAGTGGGGACAGTGGGCAACCCTGTCGGGTGCCGTTACCAATCCCGAAAGAGGAGGAAAATAAACCATTAACCCGAACACAGGCAGACGGAGCCGAATACAAGGCAGAGATCCATGTCCGCATGTGGGGCCCCAGTCCCACATGTTCCAACGTAGCGAACAAGAAGGACCAGTCCACCCTGTCAAAAGCCTTTTCGGCGTCTGTGGACAGGAGGAGGAACCCGGGACCCGTGGATGGTAACGCGCTCATTAAGCCAAGAACTTTGGTAGTGTTATCCCTGGCCTCCCTGCCGGAGACAAATCCTGCTTGATCAGGATGTATCAGACCCGGCAGAAGGGGAGCCAGCCGTCTCGCTATCAATTTGGCCAACAACTTCACATCAGAGTTAAGCAATGAAATAGGGCGGTAACTGGAACAAAGCTCTCCGTCCTTGCCGTCCTTGGGAAGGACAACCACGGTCGCTCTCAGCGTTTGGGGGTGTAAAGTATCACCCTGGATGAGAGAGTTAAACATGTGGGTCATGTGCGGCCAGAGCTCTGCCGGAAAAGATTTGTAGTACTGTAACGAAAACCCGTCCGGGCCCGGCGCCTTGCCCGGCTGAGAGTCCTTAAGAGCCAAGGATAGCTCCTCCACCGTAAAGGGGGACTCTAATGAAGAGGCCATCGACGGGGACAATGTTCTATGGACGTGCTCCTGCAAGTACTGGTGGATGAGACGTCCGCGTTCCGATGCCTCCAAGGCAGGGGAGTGGACATCTAAGTTATACAATGCTGCGTAGAAGTCCCGAAAACCCGCAGCTATGGTAGACGGAGAGTTGGCCAAAGTGCCATCAGGGCAACGGATCTTAGGAACGTGAGCTAATTGAGATCTCTTTTGTAGCATTCGTGCCAGCAATTTGCCACACTTGTTCCCATTTTCAAAGAAAAATTTCTTAGAGCGCTGATGGATAAAACGATTCCTAGCACACAGTAAGTCCGATAACTGTCGTCTCTTAAGAAGCAGAGATTGATAATCTGAGCCAGACAATGAGTGCTTGTGAACCTGTTCCAGACGGAGAACTTCCTCCGTGAGATCCCGCAAGCGCCTATTCCGTTCTCTCTTTTGTCGTGCCCCCTGAGCCATAAAGTGGCCTCGAACCACGCACTTGTGCGCTTCCCAAACAGTTGGGAGAGGTATCTCTGAAGGGAGATTGTCAGCAAAGAAATTTGCAAGGACCGCGGAGGTCTCTGACACAAGCAGCGGGTCAAGCAAAAGAGATTCGTTCAGACGCCAAGTCGCCCCGGACGGACGCGTCACAAGGGAGGTCAACTGAATGCGTATTGGAGAGTGGTCTGACCAAGTCATAGGGTCAATAGAGGCCGACATCAGGGAGTCCAAGTCCCTATGCGACAGGAAAAAGTAATCTAATCTTGAGTATGTCCCATGTGGTGGGGAATAGTACGTATAGTCACGAGCGGTCGGGAAAAGGATTCTCCAGCAGTCAATTAGCTGATGACCAGCCAAAGAGGCTCTCATCTTCCGCAAGAGGCTAGAAGGGAAAGAGGAGGCAGCCGCAGACGTATCCAACGAGGGCTCCAGCGCCACATTGAAGTCACCCCCCAGCACCAGAACCCCCTCCTGAAATTTCCGCAACCTGGACAGGACAGAGGTGAGGAAGGTCGATTGCCGCACGTCAGGGAAATAGACGTTAGCAAAAGTATAAGATTTTCCCAAAATTTTTCCCTTTACAAACAAGAAACGGCCCTCCTCTCCAACTAGGGACTCAGCTTCCACAAACGGGACATTACGGGAAAGTAGTATTGCTACACCCTTTGATTTAGAGATGGAGTTATTGCCATAATAAGCCAGGGGAAAGAACTTACTAGTTAAAGATGGGTGTTTATGAGCTACAAAGTGAGTCTCCTGAACAAAAGCAATGGATACATGTCGGGAGCGCAAATCACGCAATAAGTTGGTCCGCTTCTCAGGGACATTCAAGCCCCGGGCATTAACCGAGTATAGGGTGAGAGGCTCCTGAGAAGGGATCATGTCTGCTCTGGTAGCAGGGAGAAAGGATTAAACAGGAAAGGAAAGAGAGAGAGAGAGAAAAAAAAAAAAAAAAAAAAAAAAGGGGGGGGGGAGAAGGAGAACCACAAAATAGGACAGAACAAGGGGGAAGATTAAAACAGGGAAAGAGAACAGGAATAAGGAACAACCAGGAAAGCCCCGGTATAAATGCACAAAAGTGCCACTGTGGAGCACTGCGCCAGCCACGGATATCCAAGCCAAGTAAGCGAGGAGAACCGTGCGAGAAAAAGCGTGGCGCGATTACCCCGCGGGGGCACCTGACAGGCCAGGCAACGAGAGGTACACTAATTACAGTGAACCCACAACAGGTTATGCAAAACAAGAAACAAACGTTTGACAATATAAAGATTGAGTTCCAGCCGGTGACCCGGCCCAGACTCAAAGACTAAGGCACATCGGCTTAAGTTGTAAACAGGCACATACATAATAAACATTACAAAAACTTATATTAAACCCCGGGAATAGTCCCAGTGTACTGCAAGGCACCCTCCACACAACCAGGGACTCTGCCCACCCCGCAAGGGGGCCCCCCACCCAGACTATCCCAAGGGCCCACCAGCCCGTGTCAACACCCACCTTACATATTGCTCCCTCCTATCCCACCCCCTCCCAAGGGAGCATTCTCCATAGCAACCGATGGAAGCTAGCCCGGTTCCCCCAACGAACCCCCCCCCCCTGGGGGACAAACCCCCAGCCAGGGTCAGGAAGGTCCCCACCAAACAGTGCGCCCCAGATCAATACAATGGCACAGGTCAGCTTCCAACCCAAGTGATACACAGGGAAGGAGCGTGACCGCGCAAGACCCGGGCCTAGGGTCGGCGGCGTACCCCACACTCACAACAGTCCCCCGCCCGAGCCCAGCGCGCAGGAGCGGCAACCCCGGCCCCCGCCCCCACAGCCCGCACCCTGTGCACCGGCATACGGACCACGGCCGGGGAACCCGAGCCCCCGCCACCCCACGCGCCGACCCCGCACAGGGCCGCCGAAAGCGCAGCGCCCACCGCACCATCCCATGGTGGAGGGACATGGGCCCCACGTGATACCAAGCAAGCCCGGCCGACCGCCGGCAGGGCCCGCACATGGTGCCAACCCCGCTCGACCGCCACCTACCCGCCGGCACAGCAGGGACCCACGGCCCCCCACAGCTCCCAATCAATCCCCAACCCACGCCTCAACCTGCCCCTCTCCAATAAGACCCTGGGAACCCACAAGACCCATATCATTCCCGGGTATCCCGGGAAACAGCCACCCAGTTTACAACCCCAGGGGCGACACCAAAGCTACCGTTAAAGTCCTCGGTACAATGACCAGGTAAGTCCAGTAAGGGAGTCCGGATGACAAGCCGGAACGGGCCAAGATGGAGGCAACCAGTAGTGTCAGTCCGAACGCAGGTATCAGTCTTTCCCAATCTGCAGTAGTAACATTCCATTGCGGGTCGGCTACCCAACTTAGGAGGGAAACAGTTCAGAGGCCCTGGCCAAAATGAAAGATGAAAACTGAACCCTCACTCCTCAGCAGGCCATCCACGACTCGGGAATCCAGGGTCCCGCTCTACTCCCCCTCCACGATAACCAGCGCGGCGGGCCCGCCGCTGCGGACGGGCCCGAGCAGGAAACTCCAGGGCATCCCAATCCGGCACCGTGACATCGGGAAGGGAAGCAGCTCGGATCAAGTCCGGGACATCAGCCATACTTCTAACAACAAACGTGTCGTTCCCCACTCGGGCCATCAAACTGAAGGGGAAGCCCCATCTATAAGGTACATCCCTGGCGGATAGTGCCCGTGTCAAGGGCTGCAAGGCTCTTCGTTTTTGTAGAGTGATCCAGGCCAGGTCCTGGTAGAGCGTTACCTCCGAACCCCGACAGGGCCAGCTCCCTCTGCTCCGAGCCGCCCGCATGATGTCCTCCTTGAGGTGGAAGCTAGTGAGGCAGCATATAACATCCCGTGGAGGGCCTTCAGGTGGACCCCTCTGCCTAAGTGCCCGGTGTACTCTCTCAAAGCCAATCGGTTCTTGGTCTGCTCGTCCCAGGATGGCATTGAAGAGAGACCGGAGAGCCCCCATTAGATCCCCAGGAGACACGTCTTCCGAGAGGCCCCGCACTCGGAGATTATTTCGTCGGCCTCTATTTTCGATGTCTTCCACCATCCGGCGGAGCTCTGCAATCTGCGGGGACACCTGGGAGACAGAAGCAGGTAGGTCTCGTATTTCTTTCTCCACCTTCACAGTGCGGGCCTCCAGAGACGTCACACGTGTGTCCAGGGCCTTCATGCCAGATCTAAGGCCCGCTATGTCCTCACGGACCGCCTGCATGCCAGACCTGATCTCGGACGTCAATGAGCGAAAGTCCTCCTTAGAAGGAAGGGCCCTCACAGCTTCCAAAAAGTCCTGTGATAAGACTGCTGTCCTTTCCAGCTCAGATGTTGGGGACGTAGAAGCAGGTGAGTCACTCGAGGCGCGTGAAGGCGCAGGCGAGTCCGCCATGTCGGGGCCCGGCGTGCTCGGCATATTTCCAGGTGTTGCAGAAAAATAGCCCCTCAGCGAGGAATTTCTCGACGGTGTACTAGTCCCAGGTGTCTGTGAGATCCTCTGCTGTCGCTTATTCCTCACCATTCTGGGTAGATGTGCCAAGAAAAGCTAATATTATGGGCCACCAGCCGGGAGCTAGGTTCTTAAGCAGCCATCTTGTCTCGTCGCTAGCCACACCCCCCCGTCACTGTTCTTTAGAAATCCTTGTTACCTCCTTAACTATGTACTATGTCAATTCCATTGTGTTCAATCTAGTGGGATTACAAAGCAATCTCTTATAACAATCTATGTTATCCGGCTGTCTCCTTACCTCAGGCCTGTATGTTTCCTAGTCCTCTACAACAATCCCGCCACCTTTATCTGTATGATGGATGATGATTGATTTATTATTCTTTAATTTAGCTCTACAGAATATGTTATCGCTATATAATTTAATAATAATAATAATAATAATAATGGATTTTCTTCCTACTGCAGTATTTGGGCCTGCTGTTATACACTGCAGTGATGACTGTATTTGGGCCTGCTGTTATACACTGCAGTGATGACACTATATTTGGGCCTGCTGTTATACACTGCAGTGATGACTGTATTTGGGCCTGCTGTTATACACTGCAGTGATGATGCTATATTGGGGCCTGCTGTTATACACTTCAGTGATGACTGTATTTGGGCTGCTGTTATACACTGCAGTGATGGCTGTATTTGGGCTGCTGTTATACACTGCAGTGATGACACTATATTTGGGCCTGCTGTTATACACTGCAGTGATGATGCTATATTTGGGCCTGCTGTTATACACTGCAGTGATGACTGTATTTGGGCCTGCTGTTATACACTGCAGTGATGACTGTATTTGGGCTGCTGTTATGCACTGCAGTGATGACTGTATTTGGGCTGCTGTTATACACCGCAGTGATGACACTATATTTGGGCCTGCTGTTATACACTGCAGTGATGATGCTATATTTGGGCCTGCTGTTATGCACTGCAGTGATGACTGTATTTGGACCTGCTGTTATACACTGCAGTGATGACTGTATTTGGGTCTGCTGTTATACACTGCAGTGATGACTGCATTTGGGCCTGCTGTTATATACTGCAGTGATGACTGTATTTGGGCTGCTGTTATACACTGCAGTGATGACACTATATTTGGGCCTGCTGTTATACACTGCAGTGATGACTGTATTTGGGCCTGCTGTTATACAATGCAGTGATAACTGTATTTGGGCCTGCTGTTATACACTGCAGTGATGACGCTATATTTGGGCCTGCTGTTATACACTGCAGTGGTGACTGTATTTGGGCCTGCTGTTATACACTGCAGTGATGACTGTATTTGGACCTGCTGTTATACACTTCAGTGATGACTGTATTTGGGCCTGCTGTTATACACTGCAGTGATGACTGTATTTGGACCTGCTGTTATACACTTCAGTGATGACTGTATTTGGGCCTGCTGTTATACACTGCAGTGATGACTGTATTTGGGCCTGCTGTTATGCACTGCAGTGATGATGCTATGTTTGGGCCTGCTGTTATACACATCAGTGATGACTGTATTTGGACCTTAATAGACTGCAGTGATGACTGTATTTGGGCCTGCTGTTATACACTGCAGTGATGACGCTATATTTGGGCCTGCTGTTATACACTGCAGTGATGATGCTATATTGGGGCCTGCTGTTATGCACTGCAGTGATGACTGTATTTGGGCCTGCTGTTATACACTGCAGTGATGATGCTATATTGGGGCCTGCTGTTATACACTGCAGTGATGACTGTATTTGGACCTGCTGTTATACACTGCAGTGATGACTGTATTTGGGCCTGCTGTTATACACTGCAGTGATGACTGTATTTGGGCCTGCTGTTATACACTGCAGTGATGACTGTATTTGGGCCTGATGTTATACACTGCAGTGATGATGCTATATTGGGGCCTGCTGTTATACACTGCAGTGATGACTGTATTTGGACCTGCTGTTATACACTGCAGTGATGACTGTATTTGGGCCTGCTGTTATACACTGCAGTGATGACTGTATTTGGGCCTGCTGTTATACACTGCAGTGATGATGCTATGCTTGGGCCTGCTGTTATACACTGCAGGGATGACTGTATTTGGACCTGCTGTTATATACTGCAGTGATGACTGTATTTGGGCCTGCTGTTATACACTGCAGTGATGATGCTATGTTTGGGCCTGCTGTTATACACTGCACTGATGACTGTATTTGGACCTTTATAGACTGCAGTGATGACTGTATTTGGGCCTGCTGTTATACACTGCAGTGATGACGCTACATTTGGGCCTGCTGTTATGCACTGCAGTGATGATGCTATATTTGGCTCTGCTGTTATACACTGCAGTGATGACTGTACTTGGGCCTGCTGTTATACACTGCAGTGATGATGCTATATTTGGGCCTGCTGTTATACACTGCTGTGATGACTGTATTTGGACCTGCTGTTATACACTGCAGTGATGATGCTATATTTGGGCTGCTGTTATACACTGCAGTGATGATGCTAAATTTGGGCCTGCTGTTATACACTGCAGTGATGATGCTATATTTGGGCTGCTGTTATGCACTGCAGTAATGACTGTATTTGGACCTGCTGTTATATACTGCGGTGATGACACTATATTTGGGCCTGCTGTTATACACTGCAGTGATGACTGTATGTGGACCTGCTATTATACACTGCAGTGATGACTGTAATTGGGCCTGCTGTTATACACTGCAGTGATGACTGTATTTGGGCCTGCTGTTACATGCTGCTTTCATAGTGTCCTGATGTACCATAGTAACATAGCCTATGAGCTTGGAAGAAAATACATTTCAATTTCATTGCCTCAGGATTTCTCCAGTTTACTTGGTGTATATTGTCCATGTGGCCATATGCATAGATGAAAAATGGAGCAATTCTGGAGAAAACAAACTGATCGGCAATGTGTTGGGTACGCCATTTCCCTATGGTACAGCTGGTTTCCCCTGAATTGCTCCTCTTGAGCTTTGTGGATATGGCCATAATAACAAATGGATGGTCAGTGATTCCCAATGTCTTTGCAGGAACTCAAGGATGTCATTGGAGATGAATGTCAGTTCTACAGTCGATCTGTCCACACCAGTGGATCAGTACAACCCAGAGTCAGTAGTCATCATGACCTTATTTGTGGCCACCTTCCTTGTGGGCGTCCCTGGGAACATCCTGGTGATCTGGGTGACCTCTGTGAAGATGAAGAGAACGGTGAATACGGTTTGGTTCTGTAATCTCGCTGTGGCCGACCTGACCTGCTGTTTGTCCCTCCCTTTCTCCTTTACACATGTTATTCTCCATGACCACTGGCCCTATGGCTCATTCCTCTGCAAGGTCATTCCCTCCATCATCATCCTGAACATGTTTGCCAGCGTCTTCACCCTGGTGGCGATCAGCGTGGATCGCTGCATTCTAGTGGTCAAACCTGTGTGGGCTCAGAATCATCGTAGTGTTGGCTTAGCTTGGCTGCTGTGCCTGGTCACCTGGCTGATGGCTTTCCTGATGTGCCTCCCAGCTGTCCTCCACAGAGAAACCTTCACACACAATAACGTAACATATTGTACCAGTGAATATGGTGAGAAGGACCATGATAACAGCATATATTACCTTGGAAATGGGTATGAAGACCAAGACTATGATAACTCTGGTTCACATGAGGACCATAATATATCAAAGCGCATTAGTACTTCATATGAGTTTGTCAGCAACTCTGACAAGTCCAGGGACTTTTTAGGAGAATTTCCCATGTCAAACCAGCTAGAGGAGACACCAGAGTCCTTGGATTTTATAGATTTCCCTGTACAAACAGAAAAATATCCTTTATATTTCGATAACAGTGAATATGACCTCTGGACTGATGTTCCTGTCCATGAAAGTCTCATCGTCATCACATTCACACGCTCCATTTTTGGGTTCTTCTTGCCTCTTCTGATCATCTTTGTCTGCTATGTTCGCCTGACCTGGAAAGTGCAAGGTGCCCGATTTTCCACGATGGGCAACAAAACACGTAAGGTGGTAATTGGCATTGTTTTGGCCTTTTGTGTGTGCTGGATTCCCTACCATGCTATTGGCATCTGCATGCTTTATGTGGACAACCCAGTGCTGAGGAGTCTTGACCACTTATCCCAGGGATTAGCCTACTCCAACAGCTGCCTCAACCCCATTCTGTATGTCTTTATGGGCAAAGAGTTTAAGCACAAGATGCGCCAGTCTCTGCGGGGCCTGCTGGAAAGTGCGTTCAGTGAGGAACTGACACAAACCACTAACCGCAGCAGGAGTAAGGACAGTAACCATAGCACTATCCTGTGAGAGCCAGTAGGCACAGGGGACATCAGCAGATTGGGAAGAGAGCAGGGTAACAGGAGGAGAACTGGAACACAATATGCATAACTACTGTGTTAACAGGCTGAGACTTCCTGTGTCATATGCACAAAGACATTTGGAGCAATACTGAACTAAATAAACGTCATGTAGGATACATGAAAATTCCTGTTGATTGAAATACTGCTTATAACCTACTCATACATTGGTCATGTGTATGTATATATAAAACTGTATCTGACAGAAGCACTTACCTAGGTAGGAGTCCATCACACAGCAGTCAGGTATCTATATAATTACTGTGTAACAGAAGCACTTACCTAGGTAGGAGTCCATCATACAGCAGTCAGGTGTATCTATATAATTACTGTGTGTAACAGAAGCGCTTACCTAGGTAGGAGTCCATCACACAGCAGTCAGGTGTATCTATATAATTACTGTGTGTAACAGAAGGACTTACCTAGGTAGGAGTCCATCACACAGCGGTCAGGTGTATCTATATAATTACTGTGTGTAACAGAAGCACTTACCTAGGTAGGAGTCCATCATACAGCAGTCAGCTGTATCTATATAATTACTGTGTGTAACAGAAGCACTTACCTAGGTAGGAGTCCATCACACAGCAGTCAGGTGTATCTATATAATTACTGTGTGTGACAGAAGCACTTACCTAGGTAGGAGTCCATCATACAGCAGTCAGGTGTATATCTATATAATTACTGTATGTAACAGAAGCACTTACCTAGGTAGGAGTCCATCACACAGCAGTCAGGTATCTATATAATTACTGTGTAACAGAAGCACTTACCTAGGTAGGAGTCCATCATACAGCAGTCAGGCGTATCTATATAATTACTGTGTGTAACAGAAGCACTTACCTAGGTAGCAGTCCATCATACAGCAGTCAGGTGTATATCTATATAATTACTGTGTGTAACAGAAGCGCTTACCTAGGTAGGAATCCATCACACAGCAGTCAGGTGTATCTATATAATTACTGTGTGTAACAGAAGCACTTACCTAGGTAGGAGTCCATCATACAGCAGTCAGCTGTATCTATATAATTACTGTGTGTGACAGAAGCACTTACCTAGGTAGGAGTCCATCACACAGCAGTCAGGTGTATCTATATAATTACTGTGTGTGACAGAAGCACTTACCTAGGTAGGAGTCCATCACACAGCAGTCAGGTGTATCTATAGAATTACTGTGTGTGACAGAAGCACTTACCTAGGTAGGAGTCCATCACACAGCAGTCAGGTGTACCTATAGAATTACTGTGTGTGACAGAAGCACTTACCTAGGTAGGAGTCCATCACACAGCAGTCAGGTGTACCTATAGAATTACTGTGTGTAAAAAGTACTTACCTAGGTAGGAGTCCATCACACAGCAGTCAGGTGTATCTGTATAATTACTGTGTGTAACAGAAGCACTTACCTAGGTAGGAGTCCATCACACAGCAGTCAGGTGTGTCTCTATAATTACTGTGTGTAACAGAAGCACTTACCTAAGTAGGAGTCCATCACACAGCAGTCAGGTGTATCTATATTATTACTGTGTATAACAGAAGCACTTACCTAGGTAGAAGTCCATCACACAGCAGTCAGGTTTATATCTACAAAATTACTGTGTGTAACAGAAGCACTTACCTAGGTAGGAGTCCATCATACAGCAGTCAGGTGTATCTATATAATTACTGTGTGTAACAGAAGAACTTACCTAGGTAGGAGTCCATCATAGAGCAGTCAGGTGTATCTATATAATTACTGTGTGTAACAGAAGCACTTACCTAGGTAGAGGTCCATCACACAGCAGTCAGGTGTATCTATATAATTACTGTGTGTAACAGAAGCACTTACCTAGGTAGGAGTCCGTCATACAGCAGTCATGTGTATCTGTATAATTACTGTGTGTAACAGAAGCACTTACCTAGGTAGGAGTCCATCATACAGCAGTCAGGTGTATCTATATAATTACTGTGTGTAACAGAAGCACTTACCTAGGTAGGAGTCCATCACACAGCAGTCAGCTGTATCTATATAATTACTGTCTGTAACAGAAGTACTTACCTAGGTAGGAGTCCATCATACAGCAGTCAGGTGTATCTATATAATTACTGTGTGTAACAGAAGCACTTACCTAGGTAGGAGTCCATCACACAGCAGTCAGCTGTATCTATATGATTACTGTGTGTAACAGAAGCACTTACCTAGTAGGAGTCCATCATACAGCAGTCAGGTGTATCTATATAATTACTGTCTGTAACAGAAGTACTTACCTAGGTAGGAGTCCATCATACAGCAGTCAGATGTATCTCTATAATTCGTGGATTTTCCTAACTATTGTGATGGAAAGTCAGAATTTTATTAAAGACACGGAGGAGAATATTATGCATTATCCTTCCTCACTGCCCCCTCAGCAGCAAAGGAAACTTTATTAAAATAACAGTTTAACAGAAGAAAAACTTGCTAGTATGACACTCCTCCCTCCCAACCAATCACCAGTCCTTAATCCTGTAAAACTGGGATAATACAGCCTTGACTTTCCCTCTTTCCTGCAACCGAAGAAAACTCTCGAATTCATCCATCACAACAGTCGGAACTATAATCCTTGTGCTGGAAATTTCTCCATCCAATAACTGAAACCTTGAGTTCAACATAACAGAGTCTTCAGTGCCGTATCCTCAACCCACGGGACGATAGCTATGCAGAATACGTAAGCTTAATTAATTAACCATTGGTTGATAGTTAACCTGTAAAACAAAGAGAAACATGATAGGGTAGGGAAACAAAGGGAGGGATAATATTCGCCTCCGTGGCTTTACTAAAATTCTGACTTTCCATCACAATAGTTAGGAAAAACCACAAATTTTATGGCAGCACGGAGGCTTCATATTATGCAAGTTTAAAGCTTATCCACAAATTATCTACAACTTGATTAGAAACAATCAATTGGTTTACAGTAAAAACCTTTAAACATGGACTCCCTAGACCAATTTGCAGGCCTAAGTATATCCTCCAACCCACCACCAACTTGCAAAGCCATTGATGCCACAGCACCTCTAGAAGAATGTGCTCCGAATAAGGGGATATCAATACCTGCAAGATGCATAATCCATTGAACCCAGTGGACCAAGGTAGCTGCAGAAACCAGTAAAAGTGGCTTGCAAAAGGAAATTAGCAACTGTTTAAATACAGTACTCCTCAAATTTACAGTCCGAACCTCATAAGATGTGTAAGAAACCACGCGCGCTCTCATCTAGTACGTAGAAAGATCTGGAAAAGAACACCTTCAGGGGTAAAAGACCTAGTACTGAACACCTTGATGTCCGATACCCTCTTAAAGGAGCCACAAACATCCAAGCAAACAGACTGAACAGCACAGACAAATAGTCTGAAAAGTGTAACAAGGGGGAAAAAAAGGAGGATACATCCAAAACACCAAGAAAAATGAAAACGCAGTACAGGCCTTCCCAAAAGAAAGAAAAGAAAAATACCAAGGATGAAGACGCCGGAAAACGGAGAGATACCGAGGATTCACCTTAGAGGCATACTGCAGCCAAATGAGAAAACAGAAAGCACGATGGGAACAGAAGTGCAGCATGCACCAAAGTTGCCAGACTGAACCCGCAATATGCAAGGGTATTCACAACTAGCAAAAAGTGTAGCAACTGCAGACACCATGCGGGACCGACACAGAAAACAAACTCTATCCGGCAGAGATGCCAAGACACCCAACCAAGAATGCCAGTCAACTGGCGTAGGGTCTCCCAGACGAGATTGACAATTGGAAACAAGACAGAAAATGAAGAGACATTCAAGAAACGAAGAAACATTCATGCCGGTAGTAACACCCATGCAACTGAAAGAAACAAGACCAGCAGAGGGAGAAATGGGAGAGTCTGCCCCCCACTTTCCCGAGTTAAGAAAGGAAACCCCAAAACCACTATCACCACCAGAGGACGGGCCCAAACCTCAACATCACCGGCCGCACTTAAAGAGGAAAAAGAAAACATCAGGTTGCAGTTGTGAGGGCGTTCCACCACAGATATCTGCCACTAGAGGAAAAAGATGCAGAAAGGAATGAAGCTGCACCAACCAAAGCCGCCCATAAGTGGCAGAGTCAAGAAAAAAGGACTCAACATGGAAAAGAACATACCTCAACAAAACTGGCTGACGTAGTCAAGAAAACCAACGAGTTCAAAACGTGTGGTCACAAGTCCGCAAAAGATCTTCCTCTTAAGGAGAGGTACTCATGTGGGGGCAAAGCCGCACAAATCAAAGCTGCCCAGAAGTGTTACAGTCAAGGAATTGGGAAGATGCAGAGACCGGGCTCAACCCGTTGGATCTCATTTCCTCATATATGCTCCACTTGAAGCGAATGTCTCGTGTGGGAACTAAGCCGCACAATTAAAGCTGCCCATACTCGGCATAGGCAAGATTAGACTCAACATTCTAGATCTCATGTCCTCAATAAATCTTCCTCTTGAGGAGAGGATCACTGGTGTGGGAACTAAGCCACACAAAATCAAAGCTGGCCATTGCAGGTAAATGCTACAGGGAGGCATTCCCAAAAGCACTGGTAATACAGTAGGAGTCAGGTTGAGCCCTGAATGCTTCATTCTCCTCAGATATACATCCTCCTGAGGTGAGGGTCTTGGTAGTGGGACAGAGCCGCACCAGTCATGACTGCCATCAGTTTGCGGTGTCAAAGCAGGGTACAGCCTGCTCCAGCATAATTTGCCTTTCCGAAGTAAATTCATCTGAGTCAGGGACAGTATGTCTGCGTGTAGTAGAAAGGTCTCCTCCAGGATAGACAGAAGCAGCCGTCTGAGGGACGGCCTGTGCAGACATGATGGGGGCATCACGTGCAGTACTTCCCACTGCCGGGTCGTGTGAAACAGAGCCGCAGACATGACTCAAAGGAAGGCAAACATATATAAACATGCACAGCATGGACTGCTCCATGAAGCTGATGAACTGCGCAGTCTGTGCACCAAAAGCAGAGGGAAGTCCCAGACCGGGTCACTGGAAACCCCCTCAGCCCTGCCAGACAGAATGCCAGCGTCAAGTAGGTGTATGATAGACAAAGCACTCCTGCATCACTGGAGGAAAGAATAGTAGATATAGGCAGGTCCAAAGTAACAAGATGAGTACTGTCAGTGGAACATAATATACACATATAAACATACACACGTGGCCAGATACACAAACATATTTATATACATATATATATATACATACATATACATATATATACATATATATATATATATATATATATATATATATATCATACACACACATACATATTCAGATAGGTCTTAGTAGGGTGTAAGAAATATGCAAGCATATCTATGCCCGGATAGGAATTACTAGAGTTAAAGATAAATGCAAGTAGATCTATGCCCATAGGAATTAAGAGACAAAAACATGCAAGTAGACCCATGCCTAGATAGGAATCACTAAGGTAAAATATAAATATGCCAGCAGATATATTCCCAGATAGGAATTACCAGGTTAAAGATATATGCAAGTAGATCCATGCCTAGACAGGGGTTACTAGGGTTAAAAGGATATTCAAGTAGATCCATGCCTAGATAGGAATTTCTAAGATTAAATATATATGACAGTAGATATAAATGCCCAGATAGGTATTACTAGGGTTAAATATATAAGCCAATAGATATATGCCCAGGTAGGAAATGCTACAGTTAAATATATATGACAGTAGATCCATGTCCAAATAGGAAATAATAGGGTTAAATATATATGCCAGTAGATATATGCCCAGATAGGAAGTACTAAGGTAAAATATATATATATACAAGTATATCCATGCCTAGATAGGAATTACTAGGGTTTAAGATATATGCCAATAGATCCATGCCTAGATAGTAATTACTAGGGTTAAAGATTTCTACCAGTAGATCTATGCCTTGATAAGAATTACTAGGGTTAAAGATACATGCCAATAGATCCATGCCTAGATAGGAATTACTAGGGTTAAATATATATACCAGTATATCTATGCCTAGATTGGAATTACTAGGTTAAAGATATATGCCAGATTACTAGGGTTAAAGATAAAACCCATAATATAATTTGCCAAAATACAGGCGGAAACTCTGGGCAACCAGAGGCTGAAAATAAGTACCTATTTGTATAGGAAGAATAGACTTAATAAATATATAGTGGACATATAGTTAATAACAAAATATTAATGTCAAGAGACACAATGGATAGAGAAAATAATACTCAGGAACAGGCTGCCTAGGAGAAGCCTGGAAGGCTATGAGTAGCCCAATAAATAAGAGCCAAAGCTATTAATGCGGCAGCAAAAAGATATGGAAAAGAAAACAAACTTCTCAGTTCAGACGCAAACTAGCCCAGGACCCCGCGAGGTGAGCGATCCTATGTCAGAGACAGTAGAAGGCTGTCCGCGCATTGAAATGACCAGGTCGAACAGAGAACAAAGATGCGCTGAAAAGGTTGGCGCGAGGGGAAAAAGCAGGTCACACAAGGCCAGGGAGAAAGTAACATTGCAAATTGAATGAAAAGGAGGCCGGCACCAAAGCTCAGAACAGCAATTCCACATAAATCCCATACTAGGTTAATTAAACAGGCAAAATATACAATGTCAGTTCAAAATATGGGCAATGACTGACTGGAGCACAGAGGGTGGAACACACCCCAGCAGTCCTGTCAGTCAGAGGCCAAACAATCCAAGACATACAACTGTATACAAGTACAGTATAAATATATATATATAGGTAATGACTGACTGGAACACAAAGGGTGGAACACACCCCAGCAGTCCTGTCAGTCAGAGGCCAAACAATCCAAGACATACAACTGTATACAAGTACAGTATAAATATATATATATAGGCAATGACTGACTGGAACACAAAGGGTGGAACACACCCCAGCAGTCCTGTCAGTCAGAGGACAAACAAACCAAGATATACAACTGTATACAAGTACAGTATAAATATATATATATATATATAGGTAATGACTGACTGGAACACAAAGGGTGGAGCAAACCCCAGCAGTCCTGTCAGTCAGAGGCCAAACAAACCAACACATACAACTGTATACAAGTACAGTATAAATATATATATATAGGTAATGACTGACTGGAACACAAAGGGTGGAACACACCCCAGCAGGCCTGTCAGTCAGAGGACAAACAAACCAAGATATACAACTGTATACAAGTACAGTATAAATATATATATATATATATAGGTAATGACTGACTGGAACACAAAGGGTGGAGCAAACCCCAGCAGTCCTGTCAGTCAGAGGCCAAACAAACCAACACATACAACTGTATACAAGTACAGTATAAATATATATATATAGGTAATGACTGACTGGAACACAAAGGGTGGAACACACCCCAGCAGGCCTGTCAGTCAGAGGCCAAACAAACCAATACATACAACTGTATACAAGTACAGTATAAATATATATATATATATATATAGGCAATGACTGACTGGAACACAAAGGGTGGAACACACCCCAGCAGTCCTGTCAGTCAGAGGCCAAACAAACCAAGACATACAACTGTATACAAGTACAGTATAAATATATATATATATATAGGTAATGACTGACTGGAACACAAAGGGTGGAACACACCCCAGCAGTCCTGTCAGTCAGAGGCCAAACAAACCAAGACATACAACTGTATACAAGTACAGTATAAATATATATATATAGGTAATGACTGACTGGAACACAAAGGGTGGAACACACCCCAGCAGTCCTGTCAGTCAGAGGCCAAACAAACCAAGACATACAATTGTATACAAGTACAGTATAAATATATATATATATATATAGGTAATGACTGACTGGAACACAAAGGGTGGAGCAAACCCCAGCAGTCCTGTCAGTCAGAGGCCAAACAAACCAACACATACAACTGTATACAAGTACAGTATAAATATATATATATAGGTAATGACTGACTGGAACACAAAGGGTGGAACACACCCCAGCAGGCCTGTCAGTCAGAGGCCAAACAAACCAAGACATACAACTGTATACAAGTACAGTATAAATATATATATATAGGTAATGACTGACTGGAACACAAAGGGTGGAACACACCCCAGCAGTCCTGTCAGTCAGAGGCCAAACAAACCAAGATATACAATTGTATACAAGTACAGTATAAATATATATATATAGGCAATGACTGACTGGAACACAAAGGGTGGAACACACCCCAGCAGGCCTGTCAGTCAGAGGCCAAACAATCCAATACATACAATTGTATACAAGTACAGTATAAATATATATATATATAGGCAATGACTGACTGGAACACAAAGGGTGGAACACACCCCAGCAGGCCTGTCAGTCAGAGGCCAAACAATCCAATACATACAATTGTATACAAGTACAGTATAAATATATATATATATAGGTAATGACTGACTGGAGCACAGAGGGTGGAACACACCCCAGCAGTCCTGTCAGTCAGAGGCCAAACAAACCAAGACATACAACTGTATACAAGTACAGTATAAATATATATATATAGGTAATGACTGACTGGAACACAAAGGGTGGAACACACCCCAGCAGTCCTGTCAGTCAGAGGCCAAACAAACCAAGACATACAACTGTATGCAAGTACAGTATAAATATATATATATAGGTAATGACTGACTGGAACACAAAGGGTGGAACACACCCCAGCAGTCCTGTCAGTCAGAGGCCAAACAAACCAACACATACAATTGTATACAAGTACAGTATAAATATATATATATAGGTAATGACTGACTGGAACACAAAGGGTGGAACACACCCCAGCAGTCCTGTCAGTCAGAGGCCAAACAATCCAACACATACAATTGTATACAAGTACAGTATAAATATATATATATATAGGTAATGACTGACTGGAACACAAAGGGTGGAGCAAACCCCAGCAGTCCTGTCAGTCAGAGGCCAAACAAACCAACACATACAATTGTATACAAGTACAGTATAAATATATATATATATATATATAGGTAATGACTGACTGGAACACAAAGGGTGGAACACACCCCAGCAGTCCTGTCAGTCAGAGGCCAAACAATCCAACACATACAATTGTATACAAGTACAGTATAAATATATATATATATAGGTAATGACTGACTGGAACACAAAGGGTGGAACACACCCCAGCAGTCCTGTCAGTCAGAGGCCAAACAAACCAAGACATACAACTGTATACAAGTACAGTATAAATATATATATATATAGGTAATGACTGACTGGAACACAAAGGGTGGAGCAAACCCCAGCAGTCCTGTCAGTCAGAGGCCAAACAAACCAAGACATACAACTGTATACAAGTACAGTATAAATATATATATATAGGTAATGACTGACTGGAACACAAAGGGTGGAACACACCCCAGCAGTCCTGTCAGTCAGAGGCCAAACAAACCAAGACATACAACTGTATACAAGTACAGTATAAATATATATATATAGGTAATGACTGACTGGAACACAAAGGGTGGAACACATCCCAGCAGGCCAGTCAGTCAGAGGCCAAACAAACCAAGACATACAATTGTATACAAGTACAGTATAAATATATATATATAGGTAATGACTGACTGGCACACAAAGGGTGGAACACACCCCAGCAGTCCTGTCAGTCAGAGGCCAAACAAACCAAGACATACAACTGTATACAAGTACAGTATAAATATATATATATAGGTAATGACTGACTGGAGCACAGAGGGTGGAGCAAACCCCAGCAGTCCTGTCAGTCAGAGGCCAAACAAACCAAGATATACAATTGTATACAAGTACAGTATAAATATATATATATAGGTAATGACTGACTGGAACACAAAGGGTGGAACACACCCCAGCAGTCCTGTCAGTCAGAGGCCAAACAATCCAATACATACAACTGTATACAAGTCCAGTATAAATATATATATATATAGGTAATGACTGACTGGCACACAAAGGGTGGAGCACATCCCAGCAGTCCTGTCAGTTAGAGGCCAAACAAACTAAGATATACAACTGTATACAAGTACAGTATAAATATATATATATAGGTAATGACTGACTGGAACACAAAGGGTGGAGCACACCCCAGCAGGCCTGTCAGTCAGAGGTCAAACAATCCAATACATACAATTGTATACAAGTACAGTATAAATATATATATATAGGCAATGACTGACTGGAACACAAAGGGTGGAGCACACCCCAGCAGTCCTGTCAGTCAGAGGCCAAACAAACCAACACATACAACTGTATACAAGTACAGTATAAATATATATATATAGGTAATGACTGACTGGAACACAAAGGGTGGAGCACACCCCAGCAGTCCTGTCAGTCAGAGGCCAAACAAACCAACACATACAACTGTATACAAGTACAGTATATATATATATATATAGGTAATGACTGACTGGAACACAAAGGGTGGAACACACTCCAGCAGTCCTGTCAGTCAGAGGCCAAACAAACCAACACATACAACTGTATACAAGTACAGTATAAATATATATATATATAGGTAATGACTGACTGGAACACAAAGGGTGGAACACACCCCAGCAGTCCTGTCAGTCAGAGGTAAAACAAACCAACACATACAATTGTATACAAGTACAGTATAAATATATATATATATAGGTAATGACTGACTGGAACACAAAGGGTGGAACACACCCCAGCAGTCCTGTCAGTCAGAGGCCAAACAAACCAACACATACAATTGTATACAAGTACAGTATAAATATATATATATATAGGTAATGACTGACTGGAACACAAAGGGTGGAACACACCCCAGCAGTCCTGTCAGTCAGAGGCCAAACAATCCAACACATACAATTGTATACAAGTACAGTATAAATATATATATATAGGTAATGACTGACTGGAACACAAAGGGTGGAGCAAACCCCAGCAGTCCTGTCAGTCAGAGGTAAAACAAACCAAGACATACAACTGTATACAAGTACAGTATAAATATATATATATATATATAGGTAATGACTGACTGGAACACAAAGGGTGGAACACACCCCAGCAGTCCTGTCAGTCAGAGGCCAAACAAACCAAGATATACAACTGTATACAAGTACAGTATAAATATATATATATAGGTAATGACTGACTGGAACACAAAGGGTGGAACACACCCCAGCAGTCCTTTCAGTCAGAGGCCAAACAAACCAACACATACAACTGTATACAAGTACAGTATAAATATATATATATAGGTAATGACTGACTGGAACACAAAGGGTGGAACACACCCCAGCAGTCCTGTCAGTCAGAGGACAAACAATCCAAGACATACAACTGTATACAAGTACAATATAAATATATATATATAGGTAATGACTGACTGGAACACAAAGGGTGGAGCAAACCCCAGCAGTCCTGTCAGTCAGAGGCCAAACAATCCAACACATACAATTGTATACAAGTACAGTATAAATATATATATATAGGTAATGACTGACTGGAACACAAAGGGTGGAACACACCCCAGCAGTCCTGTAAGTCAGAGGCCAAACAATCCAACACATACAACTGTATACAAGTACAGTATAAATATATATATATAGGTAATGACTGACTGGAACACAAAGGGTGGAACACACCCCAGCAGTCCTGTCAGTCAGAGGCCAAACAATCCAACACATACAATTGTATACAAGTACAGTATAAATATATATATATAGGTAATGACTGACTGGAACACAAAGGGTGGAACACACCCCAGCAGTCCTGTCAGTCAGAGGCCAAACAATCCAACACATACAATTGTATACAAGTACAGTATAAATATATATATATAGGTAATGACTGACTGGAACACAAAGGGTGGAACACACCCCAGCAGTCCTGTCAGTCAGAGGCCAAACAAACCAAGACATACAACTGTATACAAGTACAGTATAAATATATATATATATATAGGTAATGACTGACTGGAACACAAAGGGTGGAGCAAACCCCAGCAGTCCTGTCAGTCAGAGGCCAAACAAACCAAGACATACAATTGTATACAAGTACAGTATAAATATATATATATAGGTAATGACTGACTGGAACACAAAGGGTGGAACACACCCCAGCAGTCCTGTCAGTCAGAGGCCAAACAATCCAACACATACAATTGTATACAAGTACAGTATAAATATATATATATAGGTAATGACTGACTGGAACACAAAGGGTGGAACACACCCCAGCAGTCCTGTCAGTCAGAGGCCAAACAAACCAACACATACAATTGTATACAAGTACAGTATAAATATATATATATATAGGTAATGACTGACTGGAACACAAAGGGTGGAACACACCCCAGCAGGCCTGTCAGTCAGAGGCCAAACAATCCAATACATACAATTGTATACAAGTACAGTATATATATATATATATATAGGTAATGACTGACTGGAACACAAAGGGTGGAACACACCCCAGCAGTCCTGTCAGTCAGAGGCCAAACAAACCAAGACATACAACTGTATACAAGTACAGTATATATATATATATATATAGGTAATGACTGACTGGAACACAAAGGGTGGAGCAAACCCCAGCAGTCCTGTCAGTCAGAGGCCAAACAATCCAACACATACAACTGTATACAAGTACAGTATAAATATATATATATAGGTAATGACTGACTGGAACACAAAGGGTGGAACACACCCCAGCAGTCCTGTCAGTCAGAGGCCAAACAATCCAACACATACAATTGTATACAAGTACAGTATAAATATATATATATATAGGTAATGACTGACTGGAACACAAAGGGTGGAGCACACCCCAGCAGGCCTGTCAGTCAGAGGCCAAACAAACCAAGATAGACCAGTAAACAAGAGAACTAGTAAAGGTGACTTATCTCTGAGGGGAGCAGCAAAGGAAAGTCAAGGCTGTATCCCAGTTTTACAGGATTAAGGACTGGTGATTGGTTGGGAGGGAGGAGTGTCATACTAGCAAGTTTTTCTTCTGTTAAACTGTTATTTTAATAAAGTTTCCTTTGCTGCTGAGGGGGCAGTGAGGAAGGATAATGCATAATATGAAGCCTCCGTGCTGCCATAAAATTCATGAATTTTCCTAACAGGTTGTGAAGGAAAGTCAGAATTTTATTAAAGACACGGAGGCGAATATTATGCTATAATCTTTCCCACTGCTCCACACAGCAGCAGATGAAACTCTTTATTTATACAAAACAAAAAGAAAAAACTGTAAAGCATTCTCCTCCCCATTAAGACACTCCCACATTCCTTATAAAAGATGCTTCCTTATATAACTCCTCCTCTTTTGACCAAACGCGACCAAACAGGTAAATGATGATGCGAACCCCCCGGCTGCGGAGGAAGTTGACCACCGGCTTGAGCAACTTGGTAAAGCTGACGAGAGACCAAAGGGAAGGAAAGTAAATTGCCAGATTTTTTTTTTCCAAAAAAAGTGAAGGAAAGTTTGAGAAATCGGATCCATGGGAACGGTCAGGTAAGCGTCCTTTAGGGCGATTTTGATCATCCAATCGGACGGCACAAGCAGATACCGGAGGCAATGAATGCCCTCCATTTTGAAGTGATGATACAGAACGAATCCATTCAGAATGAAAAGGTTGATGACCGGACGAAGACCGGAATCCTTCTTCCGCATGAGGAAAATGTTGCTCAGGAAGCCGGCGGATGATGCCGGTACTGGGCGAATCGCAGCCTTGCGACGAACTTCGGCGACCTCTTGGTCGACCAGCACTGCGTCTGGAGAGGCGAACTGGAAAGGTGTTGGCCAGGAAACTTGTACTGGGTCTGCGTAAAACTCTATGTGATAGCCTGTTCCCATCTGCAGAACCCACTGGTCTGATGTAATGGAGGCCCACTGATGGGAAAAATGGGAGAGTCTGCCCCCCACCTTCCCCGGAGAAGAAAACATCAGCTGCAATCGACTTACCAGCGAAAGATCTGGACTTGTAATTCCCTTTGCCGGGTGTAGAACGCCAAGGCCTGCCTCGTTGCGGGAAGAAAGGGCTTGTAGACCTGGGGTCTGGAAACTGCTGGTGTTGGCCCTGAACATATGGGCACAGGTCTGGTATCTCTGTTGAGCAGCGTTGGAGTTGCCGGAAGAGCGACAGCTGCCTCGTCCAGCCCTCCCAAAAATTTTTGGCTGAAAAACCCTCTTCAAAGAGGAATGAGTCTGGTCCAAGGCTGTGAAAGAAGACACGAACGTTCCGAGGTCCTTGATGAAGGAGTCCCTGAAGAGTTGTCTCTGCGCGGACAGGCCTGGTTCAGTGGCTGCCATGTCCGTCAATTTTGGATCGATCTTTCAGCCGCCTTTCGGCCGCCAAAGCTGCATTGCCGTTACCCACAAAACATATTAGTAGTAAGCCAACATAATAACAGTATAAACAATATGTGTATGATGAATCACAGTAAAACTAGGAATGATAAAAAAACACAATTTATACCAGTGATACTGGAACTGTAAAATATGTCACTTATCTGTTTGGGAGCAGCAGAGAAAGAGAAGGCGTTACATAAGGAAGCATCTTTTATAGGGAATGTGGGAGTGTCTTAATGGGGAGAAGAATGCTTTACAGTTTTTTCTTTTTGTTTTGTATAAATAAAGAGTTTCATCTGCTGCTGTGTGGAGCAGTGGGAAAGATTATAGCAGAATATGAAGCCTCTGTGCTTGACATAAAATTACTGCGTGTAACAGAAGTACTTAAAGTTAGGGAAAAAACTATTTGATCCCCTGCTGATTTTGTACGTTTGCCCACTAACAAAGAAATGATCAGTCTATAATTTTAATGGTAGATTTATTTGAACAGCGAGAGACAGAATAACAACAGAAAAATCCTGAAAAATGCATTTCAAAACAGTTATAAATTGATTTGCATTTTACTGAGTGCTATAGATGCCATAGCACCCCTAGATGAATGTGCCCCAAATAGTGTAACATCCACACCTGCCAACTGCATAACCAACGTCGCCGCCGACACAGGTAAACTTGGACGGCGAAAAGAAATCAACAACTGATTACATGTAGCACTCCGCAACAATGCCGTCTGTTCCTCGTACGCTTTCAAGCAACACACAACACATAATTGCGGTTTATCAGGAAAAGAAGGGTACAACCCCACAAGGGTTGAAAGATCTCATAGTAATATCCAAGGTCTTAACATCGGAAACTCTCTTAAATGAGATCAGACAGAGTGTCAAGGTTTGGCTGAGTTGCTAAACTCTGCTGCTCGATTCTGCTGTCTGTGCTAATCCTGTGCTCTGCTATCCATTACTGCTGCCTTCCCTTTGCTGGATCAAACTGAATCAGCTGACCATTCTGTGTCTTCTCACATGACTGCTATCAGCCAACCCTCCCAGGGTATATAAAGCAGCTTGGCTCACTTCCTGACTGCCCTTGTCCGATTCTGGCTGCAAGCATGACGTCACTGCCGCTGTGTTCTCCTGGGCCGTGTCTCTCTTTCGCGGCAGCTCTTCCGGGTTTCAGTACTTCAGGCAGCGGTCCTCATCCGCCTTCAGCTTGGTGAATGCGCATGCGCCTGGCTCGTCTCTCTCGGCTCCCAGTCGAGCCCCTCTCTCCCAGCTCTCCCATTGGCCAGTGTCTGTATTTAAACTGGCTGCCCCAGGCTTAGGGCACCCGTTCCACAAGCTATTCCTGGCTAGGTTCTGGGCACGGGACGTTAGTCTGCTGCTTCTATACCATCCCTGGCTTGACCTTTGGCTCGTCTGTGTAACGGTTTGTTCGACTCACAGACACAATAGTTTAGGATAAAAACACAGTTTTATTGAAATCACAATAAAATAAGACCCCTCACAGGTCCTGTAGTATACAGGCAGTATAATACAGACACAGTACAAACCTAAGGTACAAGCAGTCTATACTGACACAGATCAGGCCAAATATGTTGGTTTCCCAGGACTAAGGTACTGCAGGAGTTAAAGTTCATCAAGGAGTGTAAACAGTCCCATGTGTTAAAGTTCTGTGATAGAGCTCTTCCCATACAGAGAGATTCTGGATGCTTAATGCTAGCAGAACAAACGTGAACTGCAGAGTACAACAGGAATAGCGTGTAGATAGCACTACCGGAGAAATAACGGAGGCAGACACTAGCAACCGGTAGTAGCAGTAACGGAGGACAAGCCAATGGCACACTACCGGAGCTACAATGGAGGCAGATGCAACCGGTACGAACAGTAACGGAGGACTAGGCCAAAGGCACACTGCCGGAGCAGTAATGGAGGCAGACACTTGCAACCTGCAGGAGCAGTAACGGAGAACAAGCCAATGGCAACTACCGAAGCAATAACGGAGGCAGACACTTGCAACCGGTAGGAGCAGTAATGGAGGACTAGGCCAAAGGCACACTGCCGGAGCAGTAACGGAGGCAGACACTTGCAACCTTCAGGAGCAGTAACGGAGGACAAGCCAATGGCACACTAACGGAGCAATAACGGAGGCAGACACCTGCAACCGGTAGGAACAGCAACGGAGGACTAGGCCAAGGCACACTGCCGGAGCAGTAACGGAGGCAGACACTAGCAACCTGCAAGAGCAGTAACTGAAGACTAGGCCAATGACACACTGCCGGAGCAGTAACGGAAACTGACTCTCGCGCTCTGTAGAGCAAATGGAACCAGATAGCCTGGAGAATGAGAATGTCACCAAGGCGACAATAAGCTGTCAGAAGCAGGAA
Source organism: Rhinophrynus dorsalis (assembly GCA_037306005.1). Lineage (NCBI taxonomy): Eukaryota > Metazoa > Chordata > Amphibia > Anura > Rhinophrynidae > Rhinophrynus > Rhinophrynus dorsalis. The sequence continues at coordinate 2,786,681 of CM074724.1, read as the reverse complement.
CGCCAACCAAGCCGGGTAGAATCGTGGAGCAGGAATGTCAGTCAAGCCTCAAGCCGGGTCGGTACGCAGGAGCAGGCACTGACGAGTAGTCAGGCAATCCGGGTTGGTACACAGGAGCAGGAGAACTGATTCGGAGTAGTCAGGCTGGCCAAGTCGGTACACTGGGAAACACTGAGCAGAAAACTAGCACTGGTACAGGAACACCACGAAAGGGCACCGTGTGGGTGCTGGAGCCCAGTATATAAAGGCCATACTCGGCGGGATCAGTACATGACAGCCAATGGGAGCACACACAGGATAAAACTGACAGGAAAACAATAACAAGGGATCACAGGCACCATGATAGTCTGACCACGCTTGATCTCCACTCCTCGCTTGACCTTCGGCTTGTCTGACCACGCTAGATCTCTGCTCCCGGCTTGACCTTTGGCTCCATTTCTGACCATGCTTGACCTTCTCTCCTGGCTTGAAACCTTGGCTGCGCTTAACCACTGTTGTTTTCCTTGTCTCCCTGCTTGGTATCTTGCTGGTCCTGCTGGCCTGGTTTTTCCAACGGTTCCTAGGTACTCCTATCCTGGTTGCACCTCGGCTCAACCGGGGTGGAACAATCTGGTTTCGCGACCAGCACCTTTAACCAGCTTCGGATGCAGCAAGGGAGTACCAGGCACGCCGTCACCACTCACAAGCTCCGCACTCCAGCTTTGCACACTAGCACCTTCAACCAGAGCCAGCACCACACGGTTTCCTAACCGCCGTGTGCGTGACACACGATATTCTGAGTTGCTGATACCTGTGTATGACCTGGCTTCCTCTGACGTCCCTTCTGGTTTCTGACTCCTGGCTTGTTCCTGACATGTCTGATCTCCATAATCCTGACCCCGGCTTGGCTGAGTACCTGTCTTGGCTCCTGATCCCGGCTTGTCTTTTGAGTTACTCTTCTGGATCACGATTTTGTTTTGTTTGCTTTTGTTATTTTAATAAAGGTGTTTTGCACTTTACCTTTTTGTGTCTGTCTGGTTCCTGGTCCCTAACAGTACACAAGGGCTATGAATTCAGAAGGTGCAGGCAATCCACCAAACGTTTGTTTCAGGCTGGATCAGGTAGACCAGCACATGGACCAGTTTGCATTAGTCCTCCAGACTTTGTTACACTGTACTGCGCATCTGGCTCCACCACCTCAGCTGCCCCTATAGCTGCTGCCGCTCCTGCTGCCAATGGTGATTCCAATGTTGCTAGAGGCATGACTGGGTCCAGCCTGCTTCCCCAGCATTATGGGGGTGACCCGAACCAGTGCAGAGGTTTCCTGAACCAGGCTGGCATTTATCTGGAGATGGTACCACAAGCTTTTCCGTCTGATAGGAGTAAGGCGGGCCTCGTGATTTCCTTACTCTCTGTCAGGGCCTTGGCATGGGCTAATCCCCTTTGGGAGACGCAGAAACCAACAGTACACAATTACCCTGCGTTTGTGGCATCCTTTAAAAGGGTATTTGATTTGATTATGCCATAGAGTTTCGTAACCTGGCAGCCGAGGTTGGTTGGAATAATGAGGCTCTCATGGCTGCTTTCGCTAATGGGCTCTCGGATATAGTTAAAGATGAGATTGCAGCCAGGGACCTCCCCAGAGATTTTGAGGATTTGGTCTCATTTTGCATCCTGATTGACTCCTGAATCTGTGAGAGACCTTCCTTTATGGAGCGCCTGCAGAGGCATCCCATCCATTTAGCCCCAAGCTTTTCATCCCCACCAGTGCCTCCCTCTCCTCCTAGTCTTGAGTCCTCTGGCGATGTGGAGCCAATGCAGCTTGGGTTCACTCGCCTTTCAGTTGCAGAAAAGGCCTTCAGGAGGAGGGAGGGCCTGTGCCTTTACTGCGGTAAGGCAGGGTATCTGTTGCAAACCTGTCCCATACGTCCAGGAAACACTCACACCTAAGGTTCTATAGGGGACAGACTTTAGGTGGAGTCTCAGTGTCCCTGGCTATCCAGAAGTATAAACCACTATTCTCCTGGGGCAAGTTTTCCATTACTACAGAGGCACTTATTGACTCCGGTGCAGTGGGCCTCTTTATTGACAGTGCCTTCACCCAGAAGCACTCCATTCCATTACAGTTCCATACCACTCCACTTGCCATTGAAGCAATTGATGGTAGACCTCTACTGCCACCGCAGATCACCCGAGAAACCGCTACTTTGTCTATGGCTGTAGTGGCTCTCCATCACAAAACTTTACAATTCCAGGAGATCCACTCTCCTGTGATCCTGGATTATCCATGGTTGCGCAAACACAACCCCATGTTTGACTGGGCAACAACCGAAGTCATGGCATGGTCACCCAACTGTTCCAAGACATGCCTTGTGAAAGTGGTGAAGGTGCTAACCACATCCCCTGTATCTTTGTTGTCTGAAGAGTACCAAGAGTTCTGAGATGTATTCGATAACGGCCAGGCTGGTGAGCTCCCACATGATTGTACCATTGAAGTGCAACCGGGTGCCATATGTCCTTGAGGTTGAGTCTACCCTCTGTCTGTCATGGAGAATAAGGCCATGGAGGAGTATGTTGCGGGTGTGCGGGTTTATCCGCAAGTCCTACTCTCCTGCTGGGGCTGGATTCTTCTTTGTGAAGAAAGAGTGGTGAACTGAGACCCTGTATTAATTATAGGGGGCTCAACCATATAGCAATTAAAAACGCCTACCCTATTCCACTTATTACTGAACTGTTTGATCGATTAAAAGGATCCAAGGTTTTTACTAAGCTTGACTTGCGAGGGGTGTACAATTTGGTAAGGATAAAGGAGGGCCATGAATGGAAAACCACATTTAACACCAGGAGCGGACATTACGAATATCTCGTAATGCCCTTCGGTCTATGCAATGCTCCCGAGGTTTTCCAGGAATTCCTAAATGATGTCCTCCTAGACATGCTCCAGCAATGCGTGGTGGTGTACTAGATGACATACTGATCCATTCCGCCTCCATAGAAAGCCACCAAACAGATGTAGCCTGAGTTCTGCAAAGATTAAGAGAGAATAACTTATTTTGCAAATTGGAGAAGTGTGAATTCCACCCCAAACAGGTCACTTTCTTGGGGTACGTAATCTCAGAGGTAAGTTTCGCTATGAACCCTGAGAAACTCTCCTCAGTCCTTGAGTGGCCACCCGTAGGTCTCTGCTCCCTCCAACGTTTCCTAGGGTTCACTAACTACTACAGAAAATGTATCCGCAATTTTTCCTCTGTGGTGAAACCCCTTATCAACATGACCAAAAAAGATGGTGACTCCACTAACTGGTCCCCGGAGGTCATCAGAGCATATGAGTCATTAAAAGCAGCTTGTGCCGCAGCAAACATTTTGGCACACCGGAAACCCGAGCTTCCATTTGTACTTGAGGTCAATGCTCCTGAGACAGGAGTAGGCTCCATCTTGTCTCAAAGTCCTACTCCTGAGAGCCAGTTACATCTGTGTGGTTATTTCTCCAAAAAGCTAAGTCCTGCGGAATGCAACTATGAAATCGGGGACTGTGAGTTGCTGGCGATAATACTTGCTTTCAAAGAATGGAGGCATTTGCTTGAGGGAATTCCCATGCCAATCCTAATCCTCACGGATAATAAAAACCTCACATACCTGTCTGAGGCTAAACATTTGTCTCCAAGGCAGCCAGATAGGCCTTATTATGTGGTCTTGTACCTACTGGGTACCAAATATGTCTGGGTTGACGCCCTAACTAAACAGTTCTTGGGCGCTAAGGAGGAGAGCCCGCCTAGTTCTATTATTGCTCTGGATCAAGTACTGGCCACCATACGTACCAGCATAACATCTCCCCTCGAGGAGAGAATACGGGCCACCCAAGTAGATGCACCTGCTGAGACTCTATCATAGTCTACCTTTGAGGCCTAATTAACCTGTGCTTCCTTCCTCTGTTGTGTGTCGGCCAGCATCCTTGCGGCCACCTCCACATTTACTGATGTCTGTTACAGGCACTGGCTTGGACGCCTGTTTGTGGGCCTATTCTAGGAGGCCTAATTGGGTCCCACCTCCTTCTGCTCCTTTATAATCCTCCTTGTGGCTAGGAGTCTTTGCCCTTACGTGGTGTTCCTGCTTGTTACTTGTTGCTCTCTGTTGTGACCTGAGTTTGCCTGAGAATCTCGCTCTGTGTATGACCCCAGCTTGTCTGACTACCCACATCGGTTCTGACCTGTGGCTCTGGTTGACTACTTGCTCTATGTATGACCCCAGCTTGTCTGACTACCCACATCGGTTCTGACCTGTGGCTCTGGTTGACTACTCGCTCTGTGTATGACCCTGTCTTGCCTGGCCAGTGGTCCTGGCTACTACCTGCTCAGTGTAGCCTCCGGTTGCCTTCCCTCCGGGTGTGTTCCCGCAGGGAATGCAACTGGAGGCTATTACCCACTCAGTGTAGCCTCCGGTTGCCTTCCCTGTGGGCCTGGTTACTTTCACTCCTTGTAGTCCTCGGTTTGCCTGACCAGTGGCCCTAGCTCCTACTCGCTCAGTGTAGTCTATGGTTGCCTGACCAGTGGCCTGGTTACTCTTGCTCCGTGTAGTCCCCGGCTTATTTGACCTGTGACTCTGGCTGCCTACTCGCTCCCCACACTACCTGCTTGTCTGACCTGTAGTCTCGGTGCCTCCTGGCTCTGGTCTGCTCTCACTCTTTATTGCCTCCGTTTGTAGACCAAGTGGTGACTTACACATATTCTACCATTCTTCTGTTGTCCCACTTGACCCGCTTCCCTAGTCTCGAGATCTTGAGTAGTGTAGTGCACAGCACAGTGTGCAGCTCCAGAGGGACCTTGGGTCCTATAACTACCTATAAGGTGGTTATATTTTATCTTTTTGTTTGTCCTTCTTTGCCTGAATACCGTGACAGACTCCTGCTGGGCGCTGTTTCAGATCTGTTAACCTCTGTACCAAGGTACTTTCAACCTACCATAATAAGAAGTCAGCAGGGAATCCCGGAAAGAACCAGCTACTCTGGTCAATTTCCTGTCTCTTCTGGTGGCCAGAACTTAACAGTGATATTGCTGCCTTTGTTGCTGCTTGTCCAGTCTGTGCTCAGACCAAATCATCCCCTTACCGTCCATTGGACCAACCATACCTATGGGGAGAAGCCATGGTCACACCTTGCCATGGACTTCATTGACGACCTCCCTCTGTCCAACGGTAATACTGTCATGCTCATGGTTGTTGACTGATTCTCTAAGATTATCCAATGCATACCATTCAAAAAACTCCCATGCTCTAAAGAGTTGGCTACGGTCTTTATCAAAGAGGTTTATCATCTACACGGGGTTCCCAAAGTCATAATTTCCGACCAGGGTAACCAGTTTGTCTCAAGATTCTGGAGGGCCTTCTGTGAGCAACTTGGTATTGAACTCTCCTTCTCCTCGGCATACCACATGCAATCCAATGGGGCTGTGGAAAGGGCTAATCGGGCCTTGGAGCCATTCCTGCTACATATTGGACCACCAGAACAACTGGTTGGACTTGCTACCTTGGGCAGAGCTTGCTCATAACAGTGCAGTCTCAGCTGCTACCCAGCTCTCCCCCTTAATGGTGAATTACGGGTATCAACCCTCCATGATTCAAAAACTGTTCGCTTCCAAGGAATTCTGGCACTGGAGGATCATCTCCAGCAGATCCGTTCCACATGGGTTCAGGTCCAAGAGTAACTGGGATGCTCGCCACAATCCCAGGCCAATTGTAAACGCCTACCTGCACCCTCCTACCAGGTCAGGGTCTGGTTGTCCTCCAGAAATCTCTACCTCTGAGTGCCCTCTCAGAAACTGGCTCCCTAGTTTGTGGGGCCTTTCCGTATCCTACTATGCCCTAGACCTCCCTCCGAATATGCGGATACAGAATGTGTTCCATGTCTCGCTACTGAAACCCCTGGTATGCAATCATTTCATTACAGTCACTCCTCGACCCCATTAGGTGCCCATTGATGGCCGTGAGGAGTTTGAGGTCCGCTCTGTTGTTGACTCTCCTAGGTTCTGGGGGAGGTTTCAATATTTGGTCCATTGATGTCATGGTTTTATTGAACACTCAGACAATTGGGTAGGATAAAATAGAAAAGCTTTAGTAGGCAAAATAAAGCGCACAAGGCCCCTCACGGGTCCAAACTCTACAAACAGCAGTAATAAAGTTTGACACAGGACAGGGCATACAAAATAGTAATACAATAGTGAGGCTCTACCGGCCTTACCGAATACCGTGTAAGGCAGCCTGATATCTGGTGCATCAAGGAACTGAGGAGGCTCTACCAGCCTTACCGAATACCGGGTAACGCAGCCTGATATCTGGTGCAACAAGGAAATGAGGAGGCTCTACCAGCCTTACTGAATACCGGGTAAGGCAGCCTGCTATCTGATGCAACAAGGAACTGAGGAGGCACTAAGGGTCGCAGGCTGAGTGTATAGAGGGAAGGCAACAGTTACCGCTTAGTGACAGGATAGCACTGACTGAGTGCGCTTAACGGAGACCACAGACAGTCACAGGCTGAGCGTATCATGGGAAGGCAACAGTAACCGCTTAGTGACCGGGTAGCACTGACTGGGTGTGCTTAACGGAGGCCACAGACAGTCAAAGGCTAAGCGTATTGTGGGAAGGCATGGACCAACCATACCTATGGGGAGAAGCCATGGTCACACCTTGCCATGGACTTCATTGACGACCTCCCTCTGTCCAACGGTAATACTGTCATGCTCATGGTTGTTGACCGATTCTCTAAGATTATCCAATGCATACCATTCAAAAAACTCCCATGCTCTAAAGAGTTGGCTACGGTCTTTATCAAAGAGGTTTATCATCTACACGGGGTTCCCAAAGTCATAATTTCCGACCAGGGTAACCAGTTTGTCTCAAGATTCTGGAGGGCCTTCTGTGAGCAACTTGGTATTGAACTCTCCTTCTCCTCGGCATACCACACGCAATCCAATGGGGCTGTGGAAAGGGCTAATCAGGCCTTGGAGCCATTCCTGCTACATATTGGACCACCAGAACAACTGGTTGGACTTGCTACCTTGGGCAGAGTTTGCTCATAACAGTGCAGTCTCAGCTGCTACCCGGCTCTCCCCCTTAATGGTGAATTACGGGTATCAACCCTCCATGATTCAAAAACTGTTCGCTTCCAAGGAATTCTGGCACTGGAGGATCATCTCCAGCAGATCCGTTCCACATGGGTTCAGGTCCAAGAGTAACTGGGATGCTCGCCACAATCCCAGGCCAATTGTAAACGCCTACCTGCACCCTCCTACCAGGTCAGGGTCTGGTTGTCCTCCAGAAATCTCCACCTCTGAGTGCCCTCAGAAACTGGCTCCCTAGTTTGTGGGGCCTTTCCGTATCCTACTATGCCCTAGACCTCCCTCCGAATATGCGGATACACAATGTGTTCCATGTCTCGCTACTGAAACCCCTGGTATGCAATCATTTCATTACAGTCACTCCTCGACCCCATTAGGTGCCCATTGATGGCCATGAGGAGTTTGAGGTCCGCTCTGTTGTTGACTCTCCTAGGTTCTGGGGGAGGTTTCAATATTTGGTCCATTGATGTCACGGTTTTATTGAACACTCAGACAATTGGGTAGGATAAAATAGAAAAGCTTTATTAGGCAAAATAAAGCGCACAAGGCCCCTCACGGGTCCAAACTCTACAAACAGCAGTAATAAAGTTTGACACAGGACAGGGCATACAAAATAGTAATACAATAGTGAGGCTCTACCGGCCTTACCGAATACCGCGTAAGGCAGCCTGATATCTGGTGCATCAAGGAACTGAGGAGGCTCTACCAGCCTTACCGAATACCGGGTAACGCAGCCTGATATCTGGTGCAACAAGGAACTTAGGAGGCTCTACCGGCCTTACCGAATACCAGGTAAGGCAGCCTGATATCTGGTGCAACAAGGAAATGAGGAGGCTCTACCAGCCTTACTGAATACCGGGTAAGGCAGCCTGCTATCTGATGCAACAAGGAACTGAGGAGGCACTAAGGGTCGCAGGCTGAGTGTATAGAGGGAAGGCAACAGTAACCGCTTAGTGACAGGATAGCACTGACTGGGTGTGCTTAACGGAGGCCACAGACAGTCAAAGGCTAAGCGTATTGTGGGAAGGCAACAGTAACCGCTTAGTGACCGGATAGCACTGACTGGGTGTGCTTAACGGAGGCTACAGACAGTCAAAGGCTAAGCGTATTGTGGGAAGGCAACAGTAACCACTTAGTGACCGGATAGCACTGGGTGTGCTTAACGGAGGCCACAGATAGTCACAGGCTGAGCGTATAGTGGGAAGGCAACAGTAACCGCTTAGTGACCGGATAACACTGACTGGGTGTGCTTAACGGAGGCCACAGATAGTCACAGGCTGAGAGTAGCGCAACCGGAGGCAACAAGTCAGAGACAACTGACAATAATAGCGAGGGCAAAAAGATAGCGTAAGTCAGTTAATGCCTGGATCAGTACACGGAGAGCGAAAGTCAGCCAAAGCCTGGATCGGTACACAGAGAGCGGTTGTAGCCAAAGCCTGTATCGGTACACAGAGAGCGGTAGTCAGCCAAAGCCTGGATCGGTACACAGAGAGCGGTAGTCAGCCAAAGCCTAGATCGGTACACAGAGAGCGGTAGTCAGCCAAAGCCTGGATTGGTACGCAGAGAGCGGTTGTCAGCCAAAGCCTGGATCGGTACACAGGTCAGGAACACCACGAAAGGGCACCGGCCTAGTGACAGGAGGACGTATAAAAAAGGCTAGCCCTGGGAGGGGCTAGCCAGCTAGCACCAATAAGAGACAGCAAAGCACAAACCCAGAATTCAGAATGTCGCACAGGAATCACAGGCACCGTGATACCTCCCCTCTCACTGATCTGTCTCCTCCCCTCTCACTGATCTGTCTCCTCCCCTCTCACTGATCTCTTTCCTCCCCTCTCACTGATCTGTCTCCTCTCACTGATCTGTCTCCTCTCCTCTCACTGATCTGTCTCCTCTCCTCTCACTGATCTCTTTCCTCCCCTCTCACTGACCTGTCTCCTCCCCTCTCACTGATCTCTCTCCTCTCACTGATCTCTCTCCTCCCCTCTCACTGATCTGTCTCCTCTCCTCTCACTGATCTGTCTCCTCTCACTCATCTGTCTCCTCCCCTCTCACTGATCTCTCTCCTCTCACTGATCTGTCTCATCTCCTCTCACTGATCTGTCTCCTCTCCTCTCACTGATCTGTCTCCTCTCACTGATCTGTCTCCTCTCCTCTCACTGATCTGTCTCCTCCCCTCTCACTGATCTGTCTCCTCTCCTCTCACTGATCTCTCTCCTCCCCTCTCACTGATCTCTCTCCTCCCCTCTCACTGATCTGTCTCCTCCCCTCTCAGTGATCTCTCCTCCCCTCTCACTGATCTGTCTCCTCTCCTCTCACTGATCTCTCTCCTCTCCTCTCACTGATCTCTCTCCTCTCCTCTCACTGATCTCTCTCCTCTCACTGATCTCTTTCCTCCCCTCTCACTGATCTGTCTCCTCTCACTGATCTCTCTCCTCTCCTCTCACTGATCTGTCTCCTCTCCTCTCACTGATCTGTCTCCTCCCCTCTCACTGATCTGTCTCCTCCCCTCTCACTGATCTGTCTCCTCTCCTCTCACTGATTTGTCTCCTCTCCTCTCACTGATCTGTCTCCTCCCCTCTCACTGATCTCTCCTCCCCTCTCACTGATCTGTCTCCTCTCCTCTCACTGATCTCTCCCCTCTCACTGATCTGTCTCCTCTCCTCTCACTGATCTCTCTCCTCCCCTCTCACTGATCTGTCTCCTCTCACTGATCTGTCTCCTCTCATCTCACTGATCTCTCTCCTCCCCTCTCACTGATCTCTCTCCTCTCCTCTCACTGATCTCTCCCCTCTCACTGATCTGTCTCCTCTCCTCTCACTGATCTGTCTCCTCTCCTCTCACTGATCTGTCTCCTCTCCTCTCACTGATCTCTCTCCTCTCCTCTCACTGATCTGTCTCCTCTCCTCTCACTGATCTCTCTCCTCCCCTCTCACTGATCTGTCTCCTCTTGTTTCGGTTTTCTGACACTCAGACAAGGTATAAGTAAAAACACAGTTTATTTGAACTGAAAATCAGGAATAGTGCCCCTGGGGGCCAGGTCAGGCATTTACAGACTGGTATAAAGCAGTAATAAATGAAATATGGAATAATACTGTATAGCAGGATAGACAAGGGTTAAGGAATAACCCACTGATCAGTCACAATGATGGTAGGCTGACAACGCCCAGCTGAACCAATAAGTCTCTGGAAGAATACACGATCAGTAGTAGGCTTGCTCAAATCACTCTCGTATAGCTGTTACAAAAGGACGCCCAAGGAGACTGCATAAGCAACCAGAGCTGAGGTAAAACTCCAGGAGGAGTGAATGGAAGAGCCGCTAGCAGAACTGGTAAACGGAACCGGTGAAGCCCTTGAACGTACAGGAGTACTGTTGTGAGCCAAATGAGATCAGAGCCAGGTCACCCACTAGGTGCCAACAGGAGTAACACTATGCCAGCCACCGCGAGCCATGCACAGGAATGCGCTGAATGAGATACACACGAGCAATGACTAGCGCCCAGACACCGTTCCGGTGCCGTATCAGTACCATACAGCGAGAGAAAATGGAGGCCACAGCACCGGGAGATGCATGCACGGTAAACCACGTACCGGAACTAAACTGCTCTGCTAAAGCCACGGACAGACTAGGTACAAGGCGCAGCTCGGACAGTGTAAGCGGCTCTGATCGTATAATAAAGCTTGGCAAGTGTATTCGGCTCTGCAATGTAGGCAACACACACAGTAACTGGATCGGGCCGAACGGCCACAGAGGGGCAGCTCAGCTAGCATACAACAGCTCGGTAAACGAAGGCCACGGTGCAGCGCCAATGAGAGTGAATGAACGGAGCCCCACTACTACAGTTCAGAATGTCGCCGTCAGGCGATCTGGGACACAGGAACTCAGGAACTGATGAGCAACCAGCAGCGATGACCGGAACCAGGGATCCCTCGATCAGGAACGTCAGCCACAGTCAGGTCGGTAACGGAGCAGGAACGTCAGCCACAGCCAGGTCGGTAATGGAGCAGGAACGTCAGCCACAGCCAGGTCGATAACGGAGCAGGAACGTCAGCCACAGCCAGGTCGGTAACGGAGCAGGAACGTCAGCCACAGCCAGGTCGGTAACGGAGCAGGAAGTCAGACAGCGCAGGAATCCAATCAGAGAGCAGGAACAGAGAATGGTCAGACGAGCCGGATCGGTACACAGGAACACAGTAACTCAGCAAGAGGCTCAACTTCAGGAACACCACGAAAGGGCATCAGACAGCTGTCACAGGCCCAGTATAAAAAGGAACATCCTGGGCGGGCCAAACCATCTGCACCAATGCACAGGTATCATCAGTGTGACTGACAGGGAATCACGGGCACCGTGATAGTACCCCCCTCTCAAAGACCCCCTCTCCTGCCTGCTGGTTTGGGTTTGTGCGGATATTTAGAGTGAAAATTGCGTAATAAACGTGGAGCATGTAGGTCTTTTTGGTCCACCCATGAACGTTCCTCAGGCCCGTAGCCTCTCCAGTGGACCAAATATTGCAATTTACCTCTAAATCTCCTGGAGTCAATAATACTCTGAACTTCGTATTCCTCTTGACCTTGAACATCCACTGGCCCAGGAACCACCGGAGTGGTGGTATAACGGTTGCAAACCAAGGGTTTCAGTAGTGATACATGGAACACATTATGAATGCGCATAGATGCAGGAAGTTCTAGTGCGTATGCCACGGGGTTAACCTTACGGATAATCTTAAACGGACCAATGAACCGGGGAGCCAATTTGTTGGATGGTACTTGCAAATTTAGATTCCTGGAGGAGAGCCATTCCCTATCCCCAACCTGAAATGAGACCGCTGGCAACCATCTGCGATTAGCATGCCGCTGTTGACGTTGAAAGGACTGGCTGAAGGACCTTTGCACCTGTGCCCATGTGGAGCGGAGTTGCTCAATGTGCTCATCCAGAGCCGGAATCTGTTGTGACTGAAATGAGTCTGGGAGCAGACAAGGCTGGAACCCGTAGTTGACAAGAAACGGGGAGCTCCCAGACGATGAATTGACCGCACAGTTCCTGGCGAACTCTGCCCACGGCAACAGGTCGGCCCAATTGTCATGATGATCAGTCACAAAGCAACGCAAAAACTGCTCCAGTCCCTGATTGGCACGCTCAGCGGCCCCGTTGGTCTGGGGATGGTAGGCGGAGGAAAAGGACAATTGTATGCCCATTTGGCTACAGAATGCCCTCCAGAATCCCGAGACGAATTGACTCCCTCGGTCAGATACTATTACTCTGGGAACCCCGTGCAAGCGAAATACCTCTTTGGCAAAGACTGTTGCCAATTCCTGGGCCGAAGGGAGACCAGAGAGGGGCACGAAATGAGCCATCTTAGAGAACCTGTCCACCACCATTAGAATAAAAGTATAGCCCTTGGATGATGGCAATTCTCCCAGAAAGTCAATGGAGATGTGTGACCATGGGCGTTCGCCATTAGGTACTGGTTGGAGCAACCCCACTGGGAGGTGTCTGGGAGACTTATTACGGGCACATGTGGCACAAGCAGACGTAAATGCCGCACAGTCAGCTCTTAGAGAAGGCCACCAAAACATTTGTGATAGAGACCTTACTAGCTAATCTCGGCCAATGTGCCCAGCTGCCTTCGAGGAGTGATAGTATTCAAGTAATTGGACCCGTAAAGGCTCATCCACAAAACACTTGCCAACTGGGGTTTCCGGAGGTGCCCTGGCCTGGGATGCCAATATTTGTTCCCCCAATGGCGAAGTGATACTAGTACGTATCGTGGCCAGAATTCTGTCAGGCTGAATAATAGGAATCGGGGTTTCATCCCTCTCAATGTCTGTGCAAAATTGCCTGGACAAGGCATCAGCTCTCACGTTTTTTGATCCAGGCAAGTAGGACACTATAAAGTTAAACCTTGTCAGAAACAGTGCCCACCTAGCCTGGCGAGATGACAACCTTTTAGCCTCTGAAAGGTAAATCAAATTTTTGTGGTCAGTAAGTATTAGTACTGGGGTTCTTGTGCCCTCCAATAAATGTCGCCATTCTTTCAGTGCCAAGATTATAGCCAACAGCTCCCTGTCCCCAATTTCGTAATGGCTTTGGGCGCTGGATAGCTTTTTAGAAAAGAACCCGCATGGTCTCAGGTTGCCCCCTTCTTTCGGACGTTGGGAGAGGACTGCCCCTACCCCAACCTCAGAGGCATCGACCTCCAACATAAATGGCAGGGAGGGGTTAGGGTGGGAAAGGATAGGAGCGGAGGCGAATGCAGATTTGAGAGTAGCAAAAGCCTTTTCAGCAGCATCAGACCATTGAGAGGGATTGGCTCCCTTATGCGTAAGGTCAGAGAGGGGTTTGATAATAGTAGAAAAATTCTGAATGAATTTCCTGTAATAATTGGAAAAACCCAAAAACCTTTGTATTGCTTTTAACCCTTTAGGTCGTGGCCACTGTAGGACTGCTGCCAATTTACCCTCATCCATGGCAATGCCATCATTAGAAATGACGAATCCCAGAAAGGGTACCTTGGAACAATGAAATTCGCATTTCTCCAATTTACAGAACAATTTGTTCTTGCGTAATCGTAGCAGGACTTCAGACACATCCAGAATGTGTTGGGTTAAATTGGCAGAGTGAATCAATATGTCATCGAGGTACACGACAACACAGGACTGTAATAAGTCACGGAGGATATCATTGACGAGTTCTTGAAACACGGCAGGTGCATTACGTAAGCCGAATGGCATGACCAAATATTCATAATGACCCGACCTAGTATTGAATGCCGTTTTCCACTCATCCCCGGCCCTTATCCGTATCAGGTTGTAAGCCGCACGTAAATCGAGTTTTGTAAATATAGATGAGCTCTTCAACCTGTCAAACAGTTCTGTAATGAGTGGGATAGGATATGCGTTTTTAGGCATCAATTTGTTAAGTCCTCGATAATCAATACAGGGTTGTAATTCGCCATTTTTCTTTTTTACAAAAAAAAATCCTGCACCTGCCGGAGATGAAGATTTACGAATTATCCCTCGCTTGAGGGCATCCTCAATGTATTCCTCCATGGCCAGATTCTCCTCACAGGACAACGGGTATGTCCTGCCCCTCGGTGGCACCACCCCCGGGGGCAAATCAATAGCGCAATCATACGGCCTATGCTGCGGCAATGCGCTGGCCTCTCCTTTACTGAATACGTCACTGAATTTGCTGTATTCAGCTGGCACGGAGGGAGAGGTACATAGAACCTTAATTGGATGCGACAAACAATGCCCAGAACAGTAATCAGACCACGACTTGACCTCACATGTTTGCCAGTCAAACTGGGGGTTGTGTAAAAATAACCAAGGGAACCCCAATATGACCGCATGATGGGGTGAATGTATAATCTGAAAACAGACCCTCTCCTGGTGGAGAGCCCCAATATTCATAGAGATAGGTGTAGTTTCCATGGTGATGAATGCGGGTTCTAGCGGTCTGCCATCAATGGCTAAAGGCGTATCTTTTTTGGACAGCGGAATACTGTGCGTCTCAGCAAATGTCTTGTCCATAAAATAGCCTGCAGCGCCAGAATCTATTAATGCTAGTGCCTCAACCGCTTGATCACCTACAGGGAAGCACACCGAAATGATGGGTTTCTTGGAACAGGGATCTGGGGACGATTGTACACCACCTAGGGCCTGTCCCCCAAGGTACCCTAGGTGCGTGCGTTTCCCGGCCGTAACGGACAATTACGTAGCATGTGCCCATTCATGCCACAATATAAACATAGGCCCTGCCTTCTGCGGTGTGCCCGCTCCTCCTTAGATAGCCTGGTGAACCCGAGTTGCATAGGTTCCCCCAGTTCGGTAACTCGATCAGGAGGATTGGGAGGCGAGGGTGGGTTTAAAGGGCCGTCGTGCCCATGGATTCTGGATCTAGCCCTTTTGGCCAAGTGCCTTTCTCGTATGCGTGTATCAATGAGCAATACGAAATCTATGTAATCATCCAAATCGGTAGGTACCTCTCTGGCCGCAATTTCGTCTTTAATCACATCTGATAGTCCCTGGGAGAAAGCTGCCACTAGAGCCTCATTATTCCACCCTACCTCTGCTGCCAGTATCCGAAATTCTATGGCGTACTCGCCTGCGGTGCGTTCGCCCATCTGAATCTCCATTAATCTTTTGGCAGCAGAGGAGGTTCTCCCAGGCAGCTCGAATACTCTCCGAAACTGCTTGACAAACTCGTCAAAATCTGAAGTACATGGTTTGGCCTTCTCCCATAGTGGGCTAGCCCATGCCAGGGCTTTACCCGTTAATAGAGATATCATGAATCCCACCTTACTACGGTCGTTCAGAAAAGCGTGAGGCGTGAGTTCTAGAAATATCTCAAGTTGGTTAATAAACCCTCTACACAGGGTGGGTTCGCCATTGTATCTCAATGGTAACGGCGCCGCCTCCGTTAAACTTCTGGAGACAGCAACCATTTGACCAGCAACGTGATCCGGTGTCACAACTGGGGGGACCACCGGATTTTGGTTAGGTTTCTCAAGGTGTACCGTACGTTCTAGCAATGTTTGCATGGCCAGTGCCAACTTGTTCAAGCGCTGCTCGTGCACATCCATCCTCCAGTGGAGGTTCTGTGTATTACTGTCACCTTTACCGTCAGAGGTCATGGCCCTTTCGTACTGTTACGGTTTTCTGACACTCAGACAAGGTACAAGTAAAAACACAGTTTATTTGAACTGAAAATCAGAAATAGCGCCCCTGGGGGCCAGGTCAGGCATATACAGACTGGTATAAAGCAGTAATAAATGAAATATGGAATAATACTGTATAGCAGGATAGACAAGGGTTAAGGAATAACCCACTGATCAGTCACAATGATGGTAGGCTGACAACGCCCAGCTGAACCAATAAGTCTCTGGAAGAATACACGATCAGTAGTAGGCTTGCTCAAATCACTCTCATATAGCTGTTACAAAAGGACGCCCAAGGAGACTGCATAAGCAACCAGAGCTGAGGTAAAACTCCAGGAGGAGTGAATGGATGAGTGCTAGCAGAACTGGTAAACGGAACCGGTGAAGCCCTTGAACGTACAGGAGTACTGTTGTGAGCCAAATGAGATCAGAGCCAGGTCACCCACTAGGTGCCAACAGGAGTAACACTATGCCAGCCACCGCGAGCCATGCACAGGAATGCGATGAATGAGATACACACGAGCAATGACTAGCGCCCAGACACCCTTCCGGTGCCGTATCAGTACCATACAGCGAGAGCAAACGGAGGCCACTGCACCGGGAGGTGCATGCACGGTAACCCACGTACCGGAACTAAACTGCTCTGCTAAAGCCACGGACAGACTAGGTACAAGGCGCAGCTCGGACAGTGTAAGCGGCTCTGATCGTATAATAAAGCTTGGCAAGTGTATTCGGCTCTGCAATGTAGGCAACACACACAGTAACTGGATCAGGCCGAACGGCCACAGAGGGGCAGCTCAGCTAGCATACAACAGCTCGGTAAATGAAGGCCACGGTGCAGCGCCAATGAGAGTGAATGAACGGAGCCCCACTACTACAGTTCAGAATGTCGCCGTCGGGCGATCTGGGACACAGGAACTCAGGAACTGATGAGCAACTGGCAGCGATGACCGGAACCAGGGATCCCTCGATCAGGAACGTCAGCCACAGCCAGGTCGGTAACGGAGCAGGAACGTCAGCCACAGCCAGGTCGATAACGGAGCAGGAACGTCAGCCACAGCCAGGTCGGTAACGGAGCAGGAACGTCAGCCACAGCCAGGTCGGTAACGGAGCAGGAAGTCAGACAGCGCAGGAATCCAATCAGAGAGCAGGAACAGAGAATGGTCAGACGAGCCGGATCGGTACACAGGAACACAGTAACTCAGCAAGAGGCTCAACTTCAGGAACACCACGAAAGGGCATCAGACAGCTGTCACAGGCCCAGTATAAAAAGGAACATCCTGGGCGGGCCAAACCATCTGCACCAATGCACAGGTATCATCAGTGTGACTGACAGGGAATCACGGGCACCGTGATACCTCTCCTCTCACTGATCTGTCTCCTCTCCTCTCACTGATCTGTCTCCTCTCCTCTCACTGATCTCTCTCCTCCCCTCTCACTGATCTGTCTCCTCCCCTCTCACTGATCTCTCCCCTCTCACTGATCTGTCTCCTCCCCTCTCACTGATCTGTCTCCTCCCCTCTCACTGATCTCTCCCCTCACTGATCTGTCTCCTCTCACTGATCTGTCTCCTCTCCTCTCACTGATCTGTCTCCTCTCCTCTCACTGATCTCTTTCCTCCCCTCTCACTGATCTCTCCTCTCCTCTCACTGATCTGTCTCCTCTCCTCTCACTGATCTGTCTCCTCTCCTCTCACTGATCTCTCTCCTCCCCTCTCACTGATCTGTCTCCTCCCCTCTCACTGATCTGTCTCCTCCCCTCTCACTGATCTCTCCCCTCACTGATCTGTCTCCTCTCACTGATCTGTCTCCTCTCCTCTCACTGATCTGTCTCCTCTCCTCTCACTGATCTCTTTCCTCCCCTCTCACTGATCTCTCCTCTCCTCTCACTGATCTGTCTCCTCTCCTCTCACTGATCTCTTTCCTCCCCTCTCACTGATCTCTCCTCCCCTCTCACTGATCTGTCTCCTCCCCTCTCACTGATCTGTCTCCTCTCCTCTCACTGATCTCTTTCCTCCCCTCTCACTGATCTCTCCTCCCCTCTCACTGATCTGTCTCCTCCCCTCTCACTGATCTGTCTCCTCTCCTCTCACTGATCTGTCTCCTCTCCTCTCACTGATCTGTCTCCTCCCCTCTCACTGATCTGTCTCCTCCCCTCTCACTGATCTCTTTCCTCCCCTCTCACTGATCTGTCTCCTCTCACTGATCTCTCTCCTCTCACTGATCTGTCTCCTCCCCTGTCACTGATCTCTCTCCTCCCCTCTCACTGATCTCTCTCCTCCCCTCTCACTGATCTCTCTCCTCTCACTGATCTCTCTCCTCTCACTGATCTGTCTCCTCCCCTCTCACTGATCTCTCTCCTCCCCTCTCACTGATCTGTCTCCTCTCCTCTCACTGATCTCTCTCCTCTCCTCTCACTGATCTCTCTCCTCCCCTCTCACTGATCTGTCTCCTCCCCTCTCACTGATCTGTCTCCTCTCCTCTCACTGATCTGTCTCCTCCCCTCTCACTGATCTGTCTCCTCCCCTCTCACTGATCTCTCTCCTCTCACTGATCTGTCTCCTCCCCTCTCACTGATCTCTCTCCTCTCCTCTCACTGATCTCTCCCCTCTCACTGATCTGTCTCCTCTCCTCTCACTGATCTCTCTCCTCCCCTGTCACTGATCTGTCTCCTCTCCTCTCACTGATCTCTCTCCTCTCCTCTCACTGATCTGTCTCCTCTCATCTCACTGATCTCTCTCCTCCCCTCTCACTGATCTCTCTCCTCTCCTCTCACTGATCTCTCCCCTCTCACTGATCTGTCTCCTCTCCTCTCACTGATCTGTCTCCTCCCCTCTCACTGATCTGTCTCCTCTCACTGATCTGTCTCCTCTCCTCTCACTGATCTCTCTCCTCTCCTCTCACTGATCTGTCTCCTCTCATTTCACTGATCTCTCTCCTCCCCTCTCACTGATCTGTCTCCTCTCACTGATCTGTCTCCTCTCCTCTCACTGATCTCTCTCCTCTCACTGATCTCTTTCCTCCCCTCTCACTGATCTCTCCTCTCCTCTCACTGATCTGTCTCCTCTCCTCTCACTGATCTGTCTCCTCTCCTCTCACTGATCTCTCTCCTCTCCTCTCACTGATCTGTCTCCTCTCATCTCACTGATCTGTCTCCTCCCCTCTCACTGATCTCTCTCCTCCCCTCTCACTGATCTAATCCTCCCCTCTCATTGATCTGTCTCCTCCCCTCTCACTGATCTGTCTCCTCTCACTGATCTGTCTCCTCCCCTCTCACTGATCTGTCTCCTCCCCTCTCACTGATCTCTCTCCTCCCCTCTCACTGATCTGTCTCCTCCCCTCTCACTGATCTCTCTCCTCTCACTGATCTGTCTCCTCCCCTCTCACTGATCTCTCTCCTCTCACTGATCTGTCTCCTCCCCTCTCACTGATCTCTCTCCTCTCACTGATCTGTCTCCTCTCCTCTCACTGATCTGTCTCCTCCCCTCTCACTGATCTGTCTCCTCCCCTCTCACTGATCTGTCTCCTCTCCTCTCACTGATCTGTCTCCTCTCCTCTCACTGATCTCTCTCCTCCCCTCTCACTGATCTGTCTCCTCTCATCTCACTGATCTCTCTCCTCTCCTCTCACTGATCTCTCTCCTCCCCTCTCACTGATCTCTCCTCTCCTCTCACTGATATGTCTCCTCTCACTGATCTGTCTCCTCTCACTGATCTGTCTCCTCCCCTCTCACTGATCTCTCTCCCATCCTCTCACTGATCTCTCTCCTCCCCTCTCACTGATCTCTCTCCTCCCTTCTCACTGATCTCTCTCCTCCCCTCTCACTGATCTCTCTCCCATCCTCTCACTGATCTCTCTCCTCCCCTCTCACTGATCTCTCTCCTCTCCTCTCACTGATCTCTCTCCTCCCCTCTCACTGATCTCTCTCCTCTCCTCTCACTGATCTCTCTCCTCTCCTCTCACTGATCTCTCCCCTCTCACTGATCTGTCTCCTCTCCTCTCACTGATCTCTCTCCTCTCACTGATCTCTCTCCTCTCATCTCACTGATCTCTCTCCTCCCCTCTCACTGATCTCTCTCCTCTCACTGATCTGTCTCCTCTCACTGATCTCTCCTCCCCTTTCACTGATCTGTCTCCTCTCCTCTCACTGATCTGTCTCCTCCCATCTCCCTCATCTCTCCCTTCCCTTCTCCCTGCTCTCTATGCTCCACTCCCCTATCCCCCTGCTCTTTCTCCTCCTCTGTACCTGCTCTCTTTCCTCCTCTCTCCCACTTACAAACATAGTAACCTATTTGTTGAGGTGGAAAAAAGACATGTGTCCATCAAGTCCAGCCCGTGCCCAAAACACCCCTGTTGATCCAGAGGAAGGCAAAAACAATTGAAGCAATTCCCAAAAAATTCCTTCCTGACTCCAAATGGCAGTCATATCATTCCCTGGATGAAGAACCTATCTACTTTGAAGCCATCTGTCATAATTATCAATATTGTTCTCTGCTAGATAGGCATCCATTGCTTTTTTGAAAGCTGTTCCATTATCTGAAAGTGGAACATCCCGATGCAAATAATTCCATAGCCTTACCTCCTGCCCTCAGTTGTCCACTCAACTCGAGATTAAGCCTAGGCCAATAGTAGTCTCCTGTAGAATGAGGAAGCCACAGGAATCTGGAAACTGGAGATCTCCCAGAACGGGATAGCCACAGGTAGGCTCTTACTGACTCACACCTGCAGTCAATATCAGTGGACCATCTGACTCACTCCTGCAGTCAGGATAGTAGTAGCAGGGCCGACGCCACCTATAGGTGAGGTAGGTGCCGGCCTAGGGCGCACACGTACTGGGGTCGCGGGCATGCAGCTCTGCGCTCCCTCATCGGGTCGTATCTTTAGTAATGCAGAGTACTCTGGGAGTCATGATCTTCCGGCGAGCTCTGCATTACTGAAGAGAAGACTGTGTGTTGGAGCTACAGGTATGTGATGAAGGGCAAGTTGGAGCTGCTGTGGGCATAGTGGAGCTGCTGGGGGCAAGTTGGAGCGGATGGGGGGCAAAGTGGAGCGGATGGGGGCAAGTTGGAGCTGATAGCCTATCAGCTGCAACTTGCCCCCATCAGCTCCACTTTGCTCCCTCAGCTCCAACTTGCCCCTATAAATGATAGGGGCAAGTTGGAGCTGAGGGGCATAGTGGAGCTGCTGGGGGCAAGTTGGAGCTGCTGGGGGCAAGTTGGAGCAGATGGGGGGGCAAAGTGGAGCTGAGGGGTGGCAAAGTGGAGCTGGTGGGGGGCAAGTTGGAGCTGGTGGGGGGCAATGTGGAGCTGATGGGGGCAAGTTGGAGCTGGTGGGGCAAAGTGGAGCTGATAGGGGCAAGTTGGAGCTGGTGGGGCAAAGTGGAGCTGGTGGGGGGCATCTCTTACAGGCATCTCCAGACCAGGGGCAGACTGGCCCAGGGGGCAGAGAGAGGACAATTATGAAAAGAGGTGGGGTATAAGTAGGCGGGGTATAAAAGGGTGGGACACAAGGGGCAAAGCCAAATCGGTGGCAAAATTAGGTTTTGCTTAGGGTAGCAAAAATCCTTGCACCAGCCCTAAGTAGTAGTGAGCCAGAACCACAGGTTTGCACAAGATTGGCAGTCCACTAGTCAGGAGGGCAACCCAGGAAGGATAGTCAGACAGATCCACAGGTCAGCACCAGATTGGATGGTCAGACAAGTCTAGGTCATACATGGAACAGGTAGTCAGTCAGAGCCACAGGTCTGCACCAGGTAGGATGTCCACCAGTCAGGAGGGCAACACAGGAAGGATAGTCGGACAGAGCCACAGGTCGGCGCCAGATTGGATGGTCAGACAAGCCTAGGTCATATACGGAGAGCGCCAGGAGACAACACAACTAACAGCACTGAACACCAACATAAGGGCCACTGGACTGACTGTCCATCGCACCTTTAACTCCATCCAGGAAGTAGCAGGGAGGAGTCTTAAGTTGCCCAAGGTATAAGGAGTACTTGTGTCACTCTCACTGGCACACTCCTGTACATGACGCAGTGGACCGAGAAGATGCGTTACATCCTGCGTCGTACTGAACCACCGCGTCATCTAGGGAAAGGACACGGCCGGCCCTGGGAGGCAAGGAAAGACGTGAGCAGTGACAGCAGGGCGCCACTCCCAGAACTAGTCCCCCAGCAGCGCCCATCCAGACGATGCTGGGATTAGGGTATGTGCTGTGACAGGTTCATGGACTGACCGTCTTGGTAATCCAAACATCACAGCTGCCGGGTAGCAGATGCCGCCACTATTTTAAAAAGTAGGCAGCTTCCTGATTGACTGCTTACTGCTCTATATGGAATTGTGATGTGAATGGTGCACTGTGTATTCAACAGGTAGGCTGCGTTCTCATTGGTCACTGCTTGTTGAGCAAGGCCATGCAGATCATAACCTTGCTTCAAAAGGTAGGCGACTCTGTACCTGTCCCCATCTTGCCGCTCTGGTTCCCATTGGCTGGGGAACCGATGCAACAAGATTGAATTAGTCTGCCGGGCCCTGGTAATGCAACCAAAGTATGAATACATGCAGCCGAGCCCGGATTGGTCACCATTGTTTGTGTCACTTGTCGCTCTGATTCCCATTGGTTGGAGATCGGAGCGGCAAGATTGAATTATGTTTCTTTGTCCTTTTGTGTTTGTACCGTATAAAAATGTTCCTCAGCCCCCACTTAAACAGAATTCGAGACCTGTGTGGTATTTTTTAATGTGGGAATAACTTAAAGGGTCCTCTTTGAACCCCATTCCTAGGAATGCTATCCAGCAAGCCTGGCACAGTTACCCAACTGTAGCCTCTTGAAGGAGGGGAAATCCCGGTATACGGTTAAGGACAATCCGGCTCCCTAAGCTTCCTCTACAGTTCCCTATCTATTCTTTCAGCAGCTGAGTGACTGCACACTGCTGTGATGTCTATTGTCTATCAGTTATCCTAAATCTTTCTCTAATGAGGATTCACCAAGTTGTTTCCCATTTAGAGTATATGTAGCAAGTTTGTTTCTACAACCCAAATGCATAACCTTACATTTATCTACATTAAATGACATCTGCCACTTTTCTGCCCATTCACTTAGTTTATCTAAATCCTTCTGTAGGGAAAAAACATCCAGCTCTGTATGTATTTCCTTACATAGCTTAGTGTCATCAGCAAAGATTGAGATGTGACTTTCAATTACCACTTCTAGATCATTAATAAACAAATTAAAAAGCATTGGTCCCAGGACTGAACCCTGCGGCACCCCACTTATGACTTTAGACCAATCTGAAAAGGTTCCATTTACAACAACTCTCTGCCATCTATCATTTAGATAGATATCACCACCCAAACCGAAGCCTTTTAATTTATGCAGTAACCTGTTGTGAGGCACCGTATTAAAGGCTTTTGCTAAATCCAAGTATACTACATCAACAGCAATTCCCCTGTCCAAATTACTACTTACTCTTTCATAAAATGCAAGTAAATTAGTCTGTCATGATCTGTTCTTGATGAATCCATGCTGATTCCTACTAATGATATTGTTTGTCTTCACATAGTTCTGAATACTGTCAGTTAGTAACCCTTCTAGTATATTACCCACTATGGAAGTCACATAGTCCTGAATACTGTCAGTTAGTCACCCTTCTAGTATCTTACCCATTATGGAAGTCACATAGTTCTGAATACTGTCAGTTAGTCACCCTTCTAGTATCTTACCCATTATGGAAGTCACATAGTTCTGAATACTGTCAGTTAGTCACTCTTCTAGGCCTAGATTTAAAGGCAGCCGTTAAACCATCCGCTAAGTAAAAAAGGCACATCGGCCGCAAAGAACACATGGTTTACGGCAGATTCAAAGGTAAGCGTTCAAGAATAGCTATCGGGCGTAGGCACTACAAAAACACGTTAAACAAAAACCAGCGTCGCACCTGATTTTGCATCACCATGCGTCCCAAACACCCGTTAAAACACAACTTAACTCAAAATGTTACATTACGGCTGCCGTTGTCTAGCAACCCTGATAGATGCACAAACAAAATTCAAACCTACAGCCAATCCCAAGGCCCCAAAGTATCAAAAATGTTCAAATACACCTATATATACCTCAAAATAACGGTTACACCCTGTCTGTGTTTCGAGTTTCAGCAAGCTAGAGCACAGGACCCAGGAGTGGAGCATAGCGTTTAGAGAGAGAGAGAGAGAGAGAGAGAGATAGAGAGAGAAGCATACACAGCAGTAAGGTAGAGGGATCTTGGAGAGAAGTACATTTAAATAGACACATAACACACTTTTGCACATAGCACATACATCCATACAAACACAAACACATACACATACATACACAGTCTTTTTTTTTTCATCACACCTTACACATTTTAAACTTTACTTTCACAGTGTGAATCCGTGAGTGAAAGTGTGTGACAGAGAGTGAGTGGGATCGAGTGTGTCTGTGAGGGCGTGTGAGAGTGCCTGGGTGTGAGTGGGTGAATGATGGCCAGGAGAGGAGGACAGGAGAGAGGGATGGGGAGACTAGTGGAGGAGGAGGAGGAAGGTCAGGAGGGGATCCCTCAGCAGAGCAGGGGTGGGAGAGGGAGATAAGCAGGGCGGAGGGGGACCAGGCCCACAAGAACAGGCACACTAAGAAGAAGAGGGACAGATCCTGCAGTGGGACGAGGGGTAGTGCCTGGGGACCACCACACACAGGCAGGGGCAGAGCAGGCAGGACACTCCGGGTCTGACTCCTCGCATGCCGGAGCTGAGGGGGACAAGGTCAGGGATCCCCGATATACCGAGGAAGAAAACACGGCCCTCGTGGAGGCTGTGCTGGAGAGGGAGAGTGTCCTCTTCCCGGGGGACAGACTCCCTGGCCTGTCTGCGAGGAGGAGAGCTGCCTGGAGTCAAATCTGCAGCAGAGTTAATGCGGTGGCCACCTGCAGACGGGATGTTGACTCAATAAAGAAGAGATGGGGCGACTGCAAAAGGCAGGTGAAGAGGAAGATGGGGGATGCCGCCCTGCACGCCCGAGCCACCGGAGGTGGGCCACCTGTCCCCATCACCTTCAGCGCATGGGAGGAGAGGCTGCGTCTACCCTCATTGAGGGGGTCCCTGGAGGATCAGACACTGGGGAGGAGAGGAGCCTCCACACCACCGGTAAGTGCATCACCCCAAAACCACACACCACCCCAAACCACACACCCATCACAAACAAGCACTCACATCCCAACATCTGCCCTTCATTCAACCACACAATTGCACCAACACAGCACCCTGAGGGTTTAAACAGGAATCAAGACAAGGACAAATGTCAATGTTCAACAAGGCCAAAACCTGTCCAGCTCCCTGGTTAACCCTCATGTTGCTGTGCTCATCACACACAATACACACAAACCATGCTCAGTAAAGTGTTGTATGTCAAACATCACAATTGTTGTCACACAGTGTTACCCATGTTCACACAGGGAATCCAGCACATAACCCCATGAGTGCTAGAGGGATCATCAATGCATCGATCAACAATGCTTTGGCAACCCCTCTGGTACTCAAAGGGTTAACCAGACAACAAACACATGTCGATAGGTTAACAATTACATGACACATAGGGGACATTCACTAAGCGGTGAAAAAGAGCTGATGTAGAGAATTTGACACTTACATACCCTCACTTTACCAATTACAATGTTAGTCTATGGAGAACATCCAATAACAGGATTCAAGCTGCACAGGCCCCATTGTGTGGACTCCATAGAAAACATTGCAGATGGGGAAATGAGGTCAGCGGAGAAGTCAGCATCATAATCAGTTCATCAGGTCCACTTAACCGCTTACTGAATCACCAACAGGATGGATCAGGTCACAAATCACAGTGCCACAGAGAATAAATGCTTGTATGTGCAACACACAGGCCAAAAACAATCACACATAACTAAAGGTGAAAAAGTTGGCCTTGGTGTTGTGTATGCAATCATTTACTCTAACTTCAATTTACATAGCTCACATTTGATTCACATATAGATCCTCAGGAGTGCTGATGCCATGGATGGATGGTACACCAGACACTATTTGCAGGATACATATGGGAACCAAATATGAACCATTGAGGTTTGGTCAATAACAGGCCAGGGATTATGGATATCTATGATCGGGTCTGGCTGCCTCACACAGAAGGATGGATGGGCTGATCCAGGAAAAAAAAGGCCTCAATCAATGATATCCTTCAATACTGGCTTGATTGTTGCCCCTCAGGATTCAACTTGAACAGACCCCATGGACAGAATCCTGTAATGTACATCAATCCCTGATTGCCACGGTGGTATCCCATGCATCACAATGCAATGCATAGGATACCATCATGACAACCAGAGAGGGACATGTCTAATCTGACAAAATCCAGCACTGTACGGGATGAACTGATAACATAGGGATGAATACTACTTGAATCACACTGCAGATCTATTCAAAAAAGATATGTACAGAAAGAAAAACAACCAGATTTGTATGTGGATATGTCCCTTTCAAATGGGTACAAATAGGTCCCAACAAGATGTAAACCCAGAGTTCGGTTCAGTACGTGTGATTGTCCAACTGCCCATATATGTGCACCCTCAACAAAATAACTCATATTGATATCATCATCAGAGTACATATACCCAGTATATTACACCTACTTGGATGGGTATCACTTGTATCTATGAAAGTTCATTTGTGATGGCTGTACATATATAGGCAGTTAGACAATCACATGTTCTGAACAGATCTCTGGGTTCATATCTATCAAGGATATGTTTGTACCCGTATGAAAGGTACATATACACACATATCAGACCATATTCCTCACTGTGTACCTTGGCATGGCAATGGTTAATTTCACTTGATGTAACCTTGCAGGCATCATAAAGAGATGTTTAGAAAGATGTTACTGTATGTGACAGCTGGAGATGTCAGTCATATGACCACACGGAGGCTCTTCAGTAGACCCAAAATTGAACCAATTGGAGATGGATCCATCATTGACATGGTCCACAGAGCGTGCTTACAAACCAGGAACACTTAGTAGACAATGGCAAAGATGTAGTTATCTCCAAATGGGTCAATGTGGAGTCTGCTGAAGAGCCTCCGTGTGGTCAAATGACTGACATCTCCAGCTGTCACATACAGCAACATCTTTCTAAACATCTCTCTATGATGCCTGCAATGTTACATCAAGGTGAAATTAACCATTGCTATCCCGTTAAAGAGATAGTAATACCTAAAATGTGAAAGGAAAAATACATGTCATAGGATTGATCCACCGGGTAATGCAAGGGTATCCCCACTACTGAAAGGTGTTTCATCACAAGTGTATAACAGCTCAAAGTTGAAGATTCCATGGACAATATCAGTGTGGCCTGAAAATGTACTATGCCAATGTTGCCAGACCATCCTCTGGCTAGCTTTGGTCCAGGGAGCAGATATCCACAAAGGATGATGTGGCAACAGAGCAAATGTACAATTTCAGGCCACTGGGATGTGGCACCAAAGGAATTCAACTCTGAGCTGCAATACATGTAGAATACAACACCCATCACCAGTAGGAGTACCGTTGTTTCACACAGGGGGATACACCATACAACATATATGTTCCTTTACACATTTCAAGTATTAATATCAATTTGACACCATCATGGCTAAGTTTACTGATCACACAATCTCAATCCTCCACACAGGTTATGTGTCTCCAGCACATCAGGAGCCCATGGAGGAGGCCACCTCACCACCCAGTGAGGAGTATTTGGAGGACGGGACCAGCCAGTGGGCACCGTACCCAACGACATCCACACCTCTTGGCCAGCTGGATGCACCAACCCTGCCTGCACCGACTCTGCCTGCACCGACTCTGCCTGCACCGACTCTGCCTGCACCGACTCTGCCTGCACCAACCCTGCCTGCATCAACTCTGCCTGCACCAACCCTGCCTGCACCAACTCTACCTGCACCAACTCTGCCTGCACCGACTTATTACAGTGACTGGATGCCCCCCACCACCTCCAGGAGCTATTATCCCCCAGCAGCAGCAGCAGCACCACCACCACCAGGGAGGCAATGGCTGCCCGGTGATGTGGCCACCACCCAATACGGGCCATACCCACAGATTGACCTACCCTCCTGGATGGCTCCCCAGCATGGCCCCAGGTATGATCCTAGGTGGGGGCCAAGCACATACCAGTGGCCAAGGTTTGACCCTTGGCCACTCGACCCAACATGTTAAATTTCCCCTGAATAAAGGAACATTGTGCTTTTGAATCCTGTCTGATCTGCTTTGAATTTGGTCATAGATTTGGGTGGCAGAGTTGTCTCCAATGCATTGCCAAACAATTCAGTGAATACAACTCCTGCCTAGGTAAGATGTTTGTGGGATGTTACAACATGGGTTCACACACACATCATTGTACAAAATCAACTGTAAAAACATCCCTGTTGCCATATTACACAACTGTGTTATATGGCAATGTTGTGTGTTAATTTTGCATAACAAAACATTCCCCTTAGCCCAACATTTGGTACAACATTGAACATTCATCTACATCATATGTTGTGTTTAACCCTTTGATAGCCAGAGTGGTAGGCAACGCATTGCAAAGAAATGCGTTGGGTACCACTCTGGCACTCAGAGGGTTAAGGGGATAACCAAACAAATGGCTTAGCGGTGAGATAACAAGCAGGACAGATAAATGGGACATGTATCCATATTGTCTTGGATTCACACACTCATTGTGCAACAGACTGACTGGGGAAGCCAATGTTTTCAACCTAGGATTTCAATGTGTAGCACACACATTGATATCCTTGGGTGAGCATTGGGGCCTCCAGTAAGTTGACTTGTTGTTTTTTCTAAGGGTGTAACAGACTTCCCCAGTGAAAACACTTGTCCACTTCGTCATGTACTGTGATATGTCCCAGTGGAGCAATATCACTGAACATTGATTATACTGAGCAACACATTAACTGTGGACAGGAATTCACTGTGGAAGTATGTCCCCTTTATCACCTCTTTATCACTCCCACAACACATTAGTGTATCACTGCCACCATCTGTTAGCGTGAATACATCACTGAGTCCACTCACTTGCAAACAAGTGGTGGAGTCCTGTGATATGGGTGATGCCTTTCCATGTATGGGGATACTCTACCCTGGGTGTGGTAACGCATTGACAACTGTGTTCTCAAATATATCCTCCTACAGACACAGATAGAATGGTGATGGTTCATCTTTATTGTGTCTCAAAGTACATTAGGATGTACATGTGTTTTCTGTGTATTGCCTATATGCATTGAACACCTGTATGAGAACACTAAATGTACTTTGAAACAAAAAAATAGTACTTTAGTAACACTGCTGCCCAGCTCATGTGTTGTCCACAAGGTTTGACAACTCTGTAGCTGAGCATCCTAACTGTACAGGTTATAAAACTCAGGAATTAGTGTTTTCTGTGTCTATATGAAAATGATCCAGTAGAGGTTTGTGTGAACCTCAGGTCAAACTTTGCATCACCAACAACATCAACATAAACAGCAAGGGGTGATCTCCATGAAGGTGATGTCAAGACATCAATCCAGTCACATAGAAGAACTTCAGTTCAAGGATGGATCATGTTACGGATGCCTGTGGAAGAAGAGGACAGGATTTGGAGCAGTTGACCTGAACTGATCATCAAGCAACAACAATTTAGTCTTTTTGATCCCCTCAATTTTCACAGTTACAGGTGAGTACACAAACCATTGCTTGACAATGTGTTGTGTACTCATCTGTAACCAATTATGTGGAGAACTAAGGACATGTGCATCAGTCCTATGGATATGTGCCCCTGACATGGATACACACATCAACAAGTGTTCTGAGAGCTCCATGGAAGTAATGAATTTGGGCTGCCACTGTTAATGTGACAGTGGCAGCCCAATGTCATTTGTTCCATGGAACTGTTAGGACACATTTGTTGATGTGTGTATTCATGTCGGGGGCACATATGTCTGCACACTCACAGGTCAGCATGGTGTCCCTGGTAATCTGATCTACGTCTCATGACCTCTACATTGTGTGCCCATACCACTGTACATCCACCCCTGTGCTGCTCTTCTCAGCTGTAGGACAGTACAGGTCCCATATTGAGTCCAATGGCCCTTTAACCCCTGATGTGACGGAGTATTATCCAATGCATAGCATTGGATAACACTCTTTCGCTACAAGGCTAGCATGGTTGCTCTGGCTATGCTCATGGCAAATCAAGTTAGCTGCTGTCAATCAAGCCCTGTAAGGCGATGAACATGGGTTATGTGTTGTACCTTGTTTCTCCTGGGGGTGTGCGTGATATCCTTGGGGTCTGTATGTCAACGTGGAGAGTGGAATGGAGGATGGTTTTTGAGTCCACACACACAATTTGCCACGTCCGCTGCCAGTGCAGTGCTGTGTCACTGTTCCTGTGGGGTGAGACAGAACAAAATGTGCAGTGTGGTTAGTGTCACAGGACTGATGGGGGACTTGCATGGATTGTTTGCATGCCTGTGTTATACTCACATGTAAAGTGTTCCGTGATGAGCCTGTCTCTGATCTGTGTCCCTCTCAGGGTCTCCTCAACGTGTCCGATGTCCATGGGCACTTCCTGTATGGGGGGGGCCTGGATGTGCTCCAGCAGCCTGGTGTCCACTGCGATGTTGTGCAGTATTGCGCACACCACAATGATGTCGCACACCTTTCCAGGTGCATACTGCAGTGCTCCCCCCGAGTGGTCCAGACATCGGAATCTTGACTTGAGGAGGCCAAAGGTCCGCTCAATGGCATTCCTCGTTCTGCCATGAGCCTGGTTGTAGCTTTCCTGGGCATGTGTTCGAGGATTGGCCAGAGGGGTCAGTAGCCAGGACTTGCATCCATAGCCAGCATCACCTGTGTAATGTGAGTGACATGGTGAGACAGGGAGCACATGTTGTGTGAATGATGTTTTGTGTGGTAGACGTACTAGCTGTGGGTCAGGAGCATGCTAAGCAGCGTTGTGTGTACGCCTGTGTATGTGATGTGATTTTGTATTGTGAACTCACCCAAAAGCCATCCCCCTGTAAAAGTTCCATTCTCGAAATCTCTGTGGACTGAGGAGTTTTGGAGAATGTATGAATCATGTGAGCTGCCAGGATACTTTGCACAGACATTCATTATCCTCATATGGCTGTCACACACCATCTGCACGTTGATGGAGTGAAAGTTCTTCCTGTTGATGAATATCTGTGCGTCACGTGCTGGGGCCTTAATTCGGACATGGGTGCAATCTATAGCACCCATGACCCTGGGCATGCCTGCCCTGGCGTAAAAGGCCTGCTTGACTTGTATCCAGTCCATGTCGGTGGTGGGGAAATGTATATAGCTACTGGCCTTGCTTTTGAGGGCTGGCAGGACCTGGGCCAGCACCCTGGAGAATGTGGCCTGTGACATGCCAGATGCGTAACCCTCTGTGGACTGGAAGGCCCCGCTTGCCATGAAGTGCATGGCACAGAGTAGTTTCTGCAGGCCAGTTAGGGCATGGTTGTGGATGTAGATGGGATCCACCTGCTCCTTGATGACCTCATACAAGGCAATGATGCTGTCAGGCCTCAACCTGTAGCGATCAATTACCTCATCATCGGTCATTCCAAAGAGGGTGACCCTTGGGCGGTATACCCTGGGCCTTGGTGGTCGTCTATACATCCTGTGCCCTCCAGGTGGGGATGGGCTCCTGTGTGGCTGCTGAGCCAGAGCCTCCTCACTTGCAACAGGTGGAGGCTGTTGATCAGGCGTGCTTGGGGTTTGCTGATGTTCCCCAGCTCTCTCCCCTGCACGCCTTCTCCGCAGTCTTCGCAACAATATGTAACCCAACATACTGTTTGCTCTCTCTGTCTCTATCTGTATCTATCTATCTATCTATCTATCTATCTATCTATCTATCTATCTATCTCTCTCTATCTCTCCCTCCCTGAGTGGAAAACAAGCCACAAGTTAGTGTGTTGAGTTGTCCCTTTAAGTACTTGCTAGGGCGTTGTGTGGGTGTGGTGATGAGGTGAGTGCTGACCAATGGTGAGTTGTTTTTGTCCAGGTAAGTGTTTGCAGGTGTGTGTGTTATAAGATGTGGTGTGTTGTGCTTGTTCTGTGTGTGCCATTTGCGGACGTGCAGTTGTGGGGTGCAGGTCGCGTGTTGATGTTGCCCAGGTGAGCTTGTATTTGCAGGTGTCCGCTTTGTGTGATGACCCCCATTGTTCCGTGCCATGTTGTGTTGTTGTTTTTTAGTGTGTCGTTGTCCCTGTGGTGTTGGTTGTTGTTGTGTGTGTAGTGATTTGCGTTGTGTGTGCATGTTTTTGTGTTGTTTTGGCATTGCACGGGTTAATTTTCCCATTTACATGGTTGTGCGGGAAGCATTTTGTGTATTTTCTTATGTAACGGGTGTTTTGTTTTGGCCGTTAAGTGTCTAACGGCTAAAAAAAGTGGGTCTTAACTTTTAGCCGTTAGGTGTGTCTTTTTTTCAGCCGTTATCAGTACCGCAAGCCTTTGAATAGCTCTGGGGTATGTTTTTCCATGCGTCTGAATGCACGTAAGTGTATCGGCCGTAAGGATTCTACAACTGCCGTTAGCTGGTCTTTAGACGGATCTTTGAATTGCAACATGTCACTTAACGCACCCGTTAGTGATTTTTTTTGCTAACGGCTGCCTTTAAATCTACCCCCTAGTATCTTACCCACTATGGAAGTCACATAGTTCTGAATACTGTCAGTTAGTAACCCTTCTAGTATCTTACCCACTATGGAAGTCACATAGATCTGAATACTGTCAGTTAGTAACCCTTCTAGTATCTTACCCACTATGGAAGTCAAGCTGACAGGTCTATAATTTCCTGGTTTGGATCTTGCTCCCTTTTTAAACAATGGAACTACATGTTACGGTTCAGTACACTCAGACACATTAGGTTTAGGTAAAAACACAGCTTTATTGAAGCACACAAGGAATAATGTAACCCTCACGGGTCCAGTAAGTAGCATCAACTGACACAAGACAGGTTACAAGAGATTACCCACACGGGTCCAGTAAAGTGCACAACACAATACTGACACAGGTCAGGTAAATCGTGATACAGTGTATGAGTATGATATACAATGGAGCCACTGGCAGAGTGGCTAGCAATGACTGTGGTACAATGTCGCTAAAGTCACAGCCGGTGACAATGACCCGAGTAATGGAGGCAAAGCTTACTAGCACGGTTCCACTACGGTGGACGCCCACTGTGGACTACAAAGGCAAATCAGAGCTCGTGCCAAACGGAGGCCCAACGGAGAGATCGACACCAGTGCTGTTGCTATGACCCAAAGGGTTAATGTGCTCACATAAATGGCAGACAACCAGAAGCGCCCAACTGATCTACTAAACGGTACGCCCTGGGTATAGGTAGCAAGCACACAATATAGCAAGTGGATACGAGGCAGCGCCCCCGAAGGGGTTAATAATCGTTATGATCTGGATAATGGCAACCACGGAATGCGCCCAACTGAACCTAAGGCGACCAAGCGATGTAGCACGGTGTAGTAGGATACAGGCACACTGACACTCTGAGCCAACTGGAATGATAAGACAGGGTACCGGAGTCGTGAGACACACTTAGAGGGAACCGTGCACTGTAAGCAGCCGGAACTGCCAGGTAAAGTCCAATGAACAAGCTGAGAGCAGGAACCAACGCCAACCGGTACAGGAATGTAGTCAAGCTGAGTCGGAGCAGGAAGCAGGAACATCAATCTCGCTGGGTCGGTACACGGAGCAGGAACGTCGATCTCGCCGGGTCGGTACACGGAGCACGAACGTCGATCTCGCCAGGTCGGTACACAGAGCAGGAACGTCAATCTCGCTGGGTCGGTACACGGAGCAGGAACGTCGATCTCGCCAGGTCGGTACACGGAGCAGGAACGTCAATCTCGCTGGGTCGGTACACGGAGCAGGAACGTCGATCTCGCTGGGTCGGTACACGAAGCAGGAACGTCGATCTCGCCAGGTCGGTACACGGAGCAGGAACGTCAGCCAGGCTGGGTCAGAACAGGAAGCAGGAACGTCAGCCAATCCGAGTCGGTACACAGAATCAGGAGCAATGACTAATGGCGTGGTCAGGCAGTCCGGGGTCATACACTGGTATCAGAATCACAACTAGGGCTAGGCATCAGGTACACCACGAAAGGGCATCAGCCAAGTGACAGCCCAGGGTATAAAAAGGCTGTCACTAGGAGGAGCAATACAGCGCAGCCAATAGGAGAGCAGTAATATAGAGATGGACAGAATGTCGCTCAGATCACGGGTGCCGTGATACTACATCAGCTTTTCTCTAATCACAGGGCACTCTGCCTGATGAAAGTGAATCAATAAATATTAATTACTAGTTGAAGAGCCCGTTACACGGGCCACAGTGCCACTGCCAGCCGGTAGAGACTGCCCGTGCCACGGCTGATATAGAGCTGGACGCTCTGAAGCACATGACTGCAGCACACGCAGCTGTCTCTACTGCGCATGACTTTGTGTTACACACGTTTTAGCGAATTATTATAGAGGATAATGGTCTTGTTTTTACTGAACTAAGTTCCTTAAGTACCTTGGGTATTCACCAATAGAGTGCAATACAGTACATTATAGTACAATATAATATAGAACATTAAAGTACAATACAATGCAGTACAGTACAATACAGTACAGTGCATTATAGTACAATACATTACAGTACAATGCAGTACAGTACAATACAATACAGTGCATTATAGCACAATACATTACAGTACAATACAGTGCATTATAGCACAATACATTACAGTACAATACAGTGCATTAAAGTACAATACATTACAGTACAATGCAGTACAGTACAATACAATACAGTGCATTATAGCACAATACATTACAGTACAATACAGTGCATTATAGCACAATACATTACAGTACAATACAGTGCATTATAGTACAATACATTACAGTACAATGCAGTACAGTACAATACAATACAGTGCATTATAGCACAATACATTACAGTACAATACAGTGCATTATAGCACAATACATTACAGTACAATACAGTGCATTATAGCACAATACATTACAGTACAATACAGTGCATTATAGTACAATATAATATAGAACATTAAAGTACAATACAATGCAGTACAATACAGTACAGTGCATTATAGTACAATACATTACAGTACAATGCAGTACATTATAGTACAATACATTACAATACAATGCGGTACAGTACAATACAGTACAATACAATACAGTGCATTATAGTACAATACATTACATTACAGTACAATACAGTGCATTATAGTACAATACAATACAATACAGTGCATTATAGTACAATACATTACAGTACAATACAGTGCATTATAGTACAATACAATACAATACAGTGCAGTACAGCACTATAATGCTTTATTGACATGACTTATAGATACAGATATTGCTGTAAACATATCATCATAAGTAGATACATTTTATACAGTATGTTTCCTGTCAGACTCTCTCTCTCCTCTCCCTGCCATCTCTCACCCAGTCTCCCTGCTGACTCTCCAACTGCCTCCCTAATCTCTCTCATCTCCTCTCCCTGCTGTCTCTCTACTCTCTCTCCTCCTGTCTCTCTCCTCGTCTCCCTGCTGTCTCTCCTCCTGTCTCTCTCCTCGTCTCCCTGCTGTCTCTCCTCCTGTCTCTCTGCTCTCTCTCTCCTCTTGTCTCCCTGCTGTCTCTCCTCCTGTCTCTCTACTCTCTCTCCTCCCATCTCCCTGCTGTCTCTCCTCCTGTCTCTCTACTCTATCTCCTCTTGTCTCCCTGCTGTCTCTCCTCCTGTCTCCATGCTCTCTCTCCCTGTCTCTCTCTACTCTCTCTCCTCCTGTCTCCCCTCCCACCCTCATTTCCCCTCTCTCATCTTACTCCTCTCCTCTCTATTTCATCTCATCCCCTCTCTCAGCTATCTGTCTCTCTCCTTCCCTCTCTCTGCTGTCTCTCTTCCCCTGTCTCTCTCTCCTCCCCTCTCTCTGCTGTCTCTCCACCCCTGTCTCTCTCTCCTCTCCCTGTTACTCTCTGCTGTCTCTCCTCCCGTCTCTCTCTCCTTTCCTGTTACTCTCTGCTGTCTCTCCTCCCCTGTCTCTCTCTCCTTTCCCTGTTACTCTCTGCTGTCTCTCATCCCCTGTCTCTCTCCCCTCCCCTATCTTTCTCCCTCTCCTCCAAGTTACTCTCTGCTGTTTCTCCTCCCCTGTCTGTCTCCCTTCTCCCGGTTATTCTCTGCTGTCTCTCCTCTCCTGTCTCTCTCCCCTCTCCTCCCCCTGTTACTCTCTGCTGTCTCTCCTCCCCTGTCTCCCCTCCCCTCTCCCTGTTACTCTCTGCTGTCTCTCCTCTCCTGTCTCTCTCCCCTCTCCTCCCCCTGTTACTCTCTGCTGTCTCTCCTCTCC
Source organism: Rhinophrynus dorsalis (assembly GCA_037306005.1). NCBI lineage: Eukaryota > Metazoa > Chordata > Amphibia > Anura > Rhinophrynidae > Rhinophrynus > Rhinophrynus dorsalis. Next base: position 2,750,471 of record CM074724.1, on the reverse strand, counting down.
TGTCTCTCTCCCCTCCCCTCTCCCTGTTACTCTCTGCTGTGTCTCCTCCCCTGTCTCCCCTCCCCTCTCCCTGTTACTCTCTGCTGTCTCTCCTCTCCTGTCTCTCTCACCTCCTCCTATTAATATCTGCTGTCTCTCCTCCCCTCTCCCTGCTGTCTCTCCTCCCCTGTCTGTCTCCCCTCCCCTCTCCCTGTTACTCTCTGCTGTCTCTCCTCCCCTGTCTCTCTCCCCTCCCCTCTCCCTGTTACTCTCTGCTGTCTCTCCTCCCCTGTCTCTCTCCCCTCCCCTCTCCCTGTTACTCCCTGCTGTCTCTCCTCCCCTGTCTCTCCCCTCTCCCTGTTAATCTCTGCTGTCTCTCCTCCCTGTCTCCCCTCCCTCTCTCTGTTAATCTCTGCTGTCTCTCCTCCCCTCTCCCTGCTGTCACTCCTCCCCTGTCTCCCCTCCCCTCTCCCTGTTAATCTCTGCTATGTCTCTGGCCCGGAAGAAAACCCAACCCTGCAGGAAGCAGAAGGCTCTCCCCCTCCTGTAACTGTCTGTGTCCCCCCTTCCCCCACAGTCCTGTCTCTCCCCCTCCCCAGCCTGTGCCGTGGAGAGGGGTGACCCCCGAGAAGAGAAGGTAGAGGAGGCGCAAAGCGTGAGGGGGGGGCTGGGGGGGAGGGGGACAATAGACTTGGGAGAAGAAGGAGAAGTGACAGATACAGACAGACAGACAGATGGATGCACATGTACAGACAGACACAAGGACTGGCACACACACGTAATACAGACACACACAAGGACTGGCTTAAAGTGACACACAGTGCAGACTGGCACACGTATATATACACACTGACACAGACTGGCACACACATATATACACACTGCCACAGACTGGCACACACACATATATACACACTGCCACAGACTGGCACATGTATATATACACACTGATACAGACTGGCACACACATATACACACACTGTCACAGACTGGCACACACATATATACACACTGTCACAGACTGGCACACGTATATATACACACTGACACAGACTGGCACACACATATATACACACTGCCACAGACTGGCACACACAATATATACACACTGCCACAGACTGGCACACACATATATACACACTGCCACAGACTGGCACACACATATATACACACTGCCACAGACTGGCACACACATATATACACACTGACACAGACTGGCACACACATATATACACACTGCCACAGACTGGCACACACATATATACACACTGACACAGACTGGCACACACATATATACACACTGACACAGACTGGCACACACATATATACACACTGCCACAGACTGGCACACACATATATACACACTGCCACAGACTGGCACACACATATATACACACTGACACAGACTGGCACACACACATATATACACACTGCCACAGACTGGCACACGTATATATACACACTGACACAGACTGGCACACGTATATATACACACTGACACAGACTGGCACACGTATATATACACACTGACACAGACTGGCACACACATATATACACACTGACACAGACTGGCACACGTATATATACACACTGACACAGACTGGCACACGTATATATACACACTGACACAGACTGGCACACACTGATATACACACTGACACAGACTGGCACACACATATATACACACTGACACAGACTGGCACACGTATATATACACACTGACACAGACTGGCACACGTATATATACACACTGACACAGACTGGCACACACACATATATACACACTGACACAGACTGGCAAACGTATATATACACACTGACACAGACTGGCACACACATATATACACACTGACACAGACTGGCAAACGTATATATACACACTGACACAGACTGGCACACACATATATACACACTGACACAGACTGGCACACGTATATATACACACTGACACAGACTGGCACACACCGATATACACACTGACACAGACTGGCAAACGCCAATATACACACTGACACAGACTGGCACACACATATATACACACTGCCACAGACTGGCACACACATATATACACACTGACACAGACTGGCACACACATATATACACACTGACACAGACTGGCACACACATATATACACACTGCCACAGACTGGCACACACTGATATACACACTGACACAGACTGGCACACACATATATACACACTGCCACAGACTGGCACACACATATATACACACTGACACAGACTGGCACACACACATATATACACACTGACACAGACTTGCACACACTGATATACACACTGACACAGACTGGCACACGTATATATACACACTGCCACAGACTGGCACACGTATATATACACACTGACACAGACTGGCACACACACCGATATACACACTGACACAGACTGGCAAACGCCAATATACACACTGACACAGACTGGCACACACATATATACACACTGACACAGACTGGCACACACATATATACACACTGACACAGACTGGCACACACATATATACACACTGCCACAGACTGGCACACACTGATATACACACTGACACAGACTGGCACACGTATATATACACACTGCCACAGACTGGCACACACACATATATACACACTGACACAGACTGGCACACGTATATATACACACTGACACAGACTGGCACACACATATACACACACTGTCACAGACTGGCACACACATATATACACACTGTCACAGACTGGCACACGTATATATACACACTGACACAGACTGGCACACACTGATATACACATTGTCACAGACTGGCACACACCGATATACACACTGACACAGACTGGCACACGTATATATACACACTGACACAGACTGGCACACACATATATACACACTTGACACAGACTGGCACACACATATATACACACTGTCACAGACTGGCACACGTATATATACACACTGACACAGACTGGCACACACATATATACACACTGACACAGACTGGCACACACTGATATACACACTGACACAGACTGGCACACGTATATATACACACTGACACAGACTGGCACACACATATATACACACTGACACAGACTGGCACACACATATATACACACTGACACAGACTGGCACACACACATATATACACACTGACACAGACTGGCACACACATATATACACACTGACACAGACTGGCACACACACATATATACACACTGACACAGACTGGCACACACACATATATACACACTGACACAGACTGGCACACACATATATACACACTGACACAGACTGGCACACGTATATATACACACTGACACAGACTGGCACACGTATATATACACACTGCCACAGACTGGCACACACATATATACACACTGTCACAGACTGGCACACGTATATATACACACTGACACAGACTGGCACACGTATATATACACACTGCCACAGACTGGCACACACATATATACACACTGCCACAGACTGGCACACACATATATACACACACTGACACAGACTGGCACACACATATATACACACTGACACAGACTGGCACACACACATATATACACACTGACACAGACTGGCACACACACATATATACACACTGACACAGACTGGCACACACACATATATACACACTGACACAGACTGGCAAATGCCAATATACACACTGACACAGACTGGCACACACATATATACACACTGACACAGACTGGCACACACATATATACACACTGACACAGACTGGCACACACTGATATACACACTGTCACAGACTGGCACACACCGATATACACACTGACACAGACTGGCACACACTGATATACACACTGTCACAGACTGGCACACACCAATATACACACTGTCACAGACTGGCAAACGTATATATACACACTGCCACAGACTGGCACACGTATATATACACACTGACACAGACTGGCAAATGCCAATATACACACTGACACAGACTGGCACACACACATATATACAGACTGACACAGACTGGCAAACGCCAATATACACACTGACACAGACTGGCACACACATATATACACACTGACACAGACTGGCAAATGCCAATATACACACTGACACAGACTGGCACACACTGATATACACACTGACACAGACTGGCACACACATATATACACACTGTCACAGACTGGCAAATGCCAATATACACACTGACACAGACTGGCACACACTGATATACACACTGACACAGACTTGCACACACATATATACACACTGACACAGACTGGCACACACTGATATACACACTGACACAGACTTGCACACACATATATACACACTGACACAGACTGGCACACACTGATATACACACTGACACAGACTTGCACACACATATATACACACTGCCACAGACTGGCACACACATATATACACACTGTCACAGACTGGCACACACTGATATAAACACTGACACAGACTTGCACACACCAATATACACACTAACACAGACTTGCACACGTATATATACACACTGACACAGACTGGCACACACATATATACACACTGACACAGACTGGCACACACTGATATACACACTGACACAGACTGGCACACACCAATATACACACTGTCACAGACTGGCACACACTGATATAAACACTGACACAGACTGGCACACACCAATATACACACTGTCACAGACTGGCACACACACATATATACAGACTGACACAGACTGGCAAATGCCAATATACACACTGACACAGACTGGCACACACCGATATTACAGACTGACACAGAGTGGCACACACTGATATACACACTGACAGACTGGCACACGCCAATATACACACTGTCACAGACTGGCACACACATATATACACACTGTCATAGCCTGGCACACCGATATACACACTGTCACAAACTGGCACACACTGATATACACACTGTTACAGACTGGCACACACCAATATACACACTGACACCGACTGGCACACGCCATAGACTGGCACACGCCGATATACACACTGACACAGACTGGCACACACTGATATACACACTGACACAGACTGGCACACACGATATACACACTGACACAGACTTGCACACGTATATATACACTGTCACAGACTGGCACACACATATATACACACTGACACAGACTGGCACACACTGATATACACACTGACACAGACTGGCACACACCAATATACACACTGTCCACAGACTGCACACACTGATATAAACACTGACACAGACTGGCACACACCAATATACACACTGTCACAGACTGGCACACACACATATATACAGACTGACACAGACTGGCAAATGCCAATATACACACTGACACAGACTGGCACACACCGATATACAGACTGACACAGAGTGGCACACACTGATATACACACTGTCATAGCCTGGCACACCGATATACACACTGTCACAAACTGGCACACACTGATATACACACTGTTACAGACTGGCACACACCAATATACACACTGACACCGACTGGCACACGCCAATATACACACTGTCACAGACTGGCACACGCCGATATACACACTGACACAGACTGGCACACACCAATATACACACTGACACAGGCTGGCATGCACCGATATACAGACTGGCACACACTGATATACACACTGACACAAACTGGCCACACACTGATATACACAATGACACAGGACTGGCACACGCCGATATACACAATGGACACAGACTGGCACACAGTGATATACAGACTAGCAAACACCGATATAAACACTGACACAGACTGACACCACTGATATACAGACTGGCACACACTGATATACAGACTGACACACACTGATATACAGACTGGCACACACTGATATACACACTGACAGACTGGCACACACCATATACAGACTGGCACACACCAATATACAGACTGGCACACACAGATATAAACACTGACAAACACACAAGCTGGCACATACTGATATAAAACACTGACACAGACTGACACATACCGATATACACACTGACACAGACTGGCACACACAAATATAAACACACAGACTGGCACACACCGATATAACACTGACACAGACTGGCAACATACCGATCTACACAATTACACAGACTGGCACACACAGATATAAAACACACAGACTGGGCACATACGATATATAACACTGACACAGACTGGCACATACCGATCTACACAATGACACAGACTGGCACACAGAGATATACAGATTGACAGACACAGACTGGCACACACCGATATAAACAATGACACAGACTGACACACACCAGTATACAAACTGACACAGACTGCTACACACTGATATACACACTGATACAGACTGCTACACACTGATATAAACACTGACACAGACTGGCACACAGAGATATACAGATTGACAGACACAGACTGGGCCACACACGATATAAACACTGACACAGACTGGCACACACAGATATACACACTGATACAGACTGGTACATACCAATATACAGGCTGACACAGACTGGCACACACAGATATACAGATTGACGGACACAGACTGGCACACACAGATATAAACACTGATACAGACTGGTACATACCAATATACAGGCTGACACAGACTGGCACACACAGATATACAGATTGACGGACACAGACTGGCACACACCGATATAAACACTGACACAGACTGACACACACCGATATAAACACTGACACAGACTGGCACACACCGATATTAACACTGACACAGACTGGCACACACTGATATACACACTGACACAGACTGCTACACACTGATATACACACTGATACAGACTGCTACACACTGATATACACACTGATACAGACTAGTACATACTGATATAAACACTGACACAGACTGGCACACACTGATATTACACACTGATACAGACTGCTACACACTGATATACACACTGATATACACACTGATACAGACTGCTACACACTGATATACACACTGATATACACACTGATACAGACTAGCACACATACTGATATACACACTGACACAGACTGCCTACACACTGATATACACACTGATATACACACTGATACAGACTGCTACACACTGATATACACACTGATATACACACTGATACAGACTGCTACACACTGATATACACACTGATACAGACTAGTACATACCAATATACACACTGATACAGACTGGTACATACCAATATACAGGCTGACACAGACTGGCCACACAGAGATATACAGATTGACAGACACAGATTGGCACACACCGATATAGACACTGACACAGACTGCACACACTGATATACAGACTGACACAGACTGGCACACACAGATATACAGATTGACAGACACAGACTGGAACATACCGATATAAACACTGACACAGACTGGTACATACTGATATAAACACTGACACAGACTGGCACATACTGATATACAGACTGATACAGACTGGCACACACCGATATAAACACTGACACAGACTGGCACATACTGATATACAGACTGATACAGACTGGCACACACCGATATAAACACTGACACAGACTGGCACACACTGATATAAATACTGACACAGACTGGCACACTGATATACAGACTGGCTCACACCGATAAAAACACTGACACAGACTGGCACACACCAGTATAAACACTGACACAGACTGGCACACACAGATATACACACCAACACAGACTGGCACACACCGATGTACACACTGACACAGACTGGCACACACCAATGTACATGCTGACACAGACTGGCACACACCGATATACAGACTATCTCACACTGATATACAGACTGGGCACACACCAATATAACCACTGACACAGACTGGCACACACCGATATACAGACTGGCACACACTGATATACAGATTGGTACACACCAGTATAAACACTGACACAGACTGGCACACACCGATATACAGACTGGCACACACTGATATACAGATTGGTACAACACCAGTATAAACACTGACACAGACTGGCACACACTGATATACAGACTGGTACACACCAATATAACCACTGACACAGACTGGCACACACCGATATACAGACTGGCACACACTGATATACAGATTGGTACACACCAGTATAAACACTGACACAGACTGGCACACACTGATATACAGACTGGCACACACCAATATAACCACTGACACAGACTGGTACATACAGATATAAACACTGACACAGACTGGCACACACCGATATACAGACTGGCACACACTGATATACAGACTGGTACACACCAGTATAAACACTGACACAGACAGGCACACACTGATATACAGACTGGCACACACCAATATAAACAATGACACAGGACTGGCACACACCAGTATAAACACTGACACAGACTGGCACACACCAATGTACATACTGACACAGACTGGCACACACCGATATACAGACTGCCACACACTGATATACAGACTGGCACACACAATATAACCACTGACACAGACTGGTACATACAGATATAAATACTGACACAGACTGGCACACACCAATATACAGACTGGTACACACCAGTATAAACACTGACACAGACTGGCACACACTGATATACAGACTGGCACACACCAATATAAACAATGACACAGACTGGCACACACCAGTATAAACACTGACACAGACTGGCACACACTGATATACAGATTGGTACACATCAGTAATAAACACTGACACAGACTGGCACACACCGATATACAGACTGGCACACACCAATATAAACAATGACACAGACTGGCACACACCAGTATAAACACTGACACAGACTGGCCACACACCAATATAAAACACTGACACAGACAGGCACACACTGTATACAGGCTGACACAGACTGGCACACACTGATATACACACTGATACAGACTGGCACACACCGATATACAGACAGGCACACACTGATATACAGACTGGTACACACCAGTATAAACACTGACACAGACTGGCACACACTGATATACAGATTGGTACACACCAATATAACCACTGATGCAGACTGGTACATACCGATATAAACACTGACACAGACTGGCACACACTGATATACAGACTGGTACACATCAGTATAAACACTGACACAGACTGGCACACACCGATATACAGACTGGGCACACACCAATATAAACAATGACACAGACTGGCACACACCAGTATAAACACTGACACAGACTGGCACACACCAATATAAACACTGACACAGACTGGCACACACTGTATACAGGCTGACACAGACTGGCACACACTGATATACACACTGATACAGACTGGCACACACCGATATACAGACAGGCACACACTGATATACAGACTGGTACACACCAGTATAAACACTGACACAGACTGGCACACACTGATATACAGGACTGGCACACACCAATATAAACAATGACACAGACTGGCACACACCAGTATAAACACTGACACAGACTGGCACACACTGATATACAGATTGGTACACACCAATATAACCACTGATACAGACTGTACATACGATATAAACACTGACACAGACTGGCACACACCAATATACAGACTGGCACACACTGATATACAGACTGGTACACATCAGGTATAAAACAGTGACATAGACTGGCACACACTGATATACAGACTGGCACACACCAATATAAACAATGACACAGACTGGCACACACTGATATACAGACTGGCACACACCAATATAAACAATGACACAGACTGGCACACACTGATATACAGACTGGCACACAGCAATATAAACACTGACACAGACTGGCACACACTGATATACAGACTGGCACACACCAATATAAACAATGACACAGACTGGCACACACTGTATACAGGCTGACACAGACTGGCACACACTGATATACACACTGATACAGACTGGTACACACTGATATAAACACTGACACAGACTGGCACACACATATATACACACTGTAACAGACTGGCACACACCGATATACACACTGTCACAGACTGGCACACACATATATACACACTGATACAGACTGGCACACACTGATATACACACTGACACAGACTGGCATACACCGATATAAAAACTTACACAGACTGGCACACACTGATATACACGCTGACACAGACTGGCATACACAGATATACACTTTGACACAGACTGGCACACACCGATATACAGACTGGCAGAAACCGATATACAGACTGACACAGACTGGCACACACCAGTATACACACTGACACAGACTGGCACACGGTAATATAAACACTGACACAGACTGGCATACACAGATATACACATTGACACAGACTGGCACACACCGATATACAGACTGGCACAACCGATATACAGACTGACACAGACTGCACACACCAATATACACACTGACACAGACTGGCATACACCAATATAAACATTTACACAGACTGGCACACACTGATATACACGCTGACACAGACTGGCACACACAGATATACACGTTGACACAGACTGGCACACACATGATTTACAGACTGGCACACACACTGATATACAGACTGGTACACACCAGTATAAACACTGACACAGACTGGCACACACTGATATACAGACTGGCCCACACCAATATAAACAATGACACAGACTGGCACACACCAGTATAAACACTGACACAGACTGGCACACGCCAATATAACCACTGACACAGACTGGTACATACCGATATAAACACTGACACAGACTGGCACACACCGATATACAGACTGGCACACACTGATATACAGACTGGTACACATCAGTATAAACACTGACACAGACTGGCACACACCGATATACAGACTGGCACACACTGATATACAGACTGGTACACATCAGTAAAAACACTGACACAAACTGGCACACACTGATATACAGACTGGCACACACCAATATAAACAATGACACAGACTGGCACACACTGTATACAGACTGACACAGACTGGCACACACTGATTTACACACTGATACAGACTGGTACACACTGATATAAACACTGACACAGACTGGCACACACTGATATACAGACTGGTACACATCAGTATAAACACTGACACAGACTGGCACACACTGATATACAGACTGGCACACACCAATATAAACAATGACACAGACTGGCACACACTGTATACAGATTGACACAGACTGGCACACACTGATATAAACACTGACACAGACTGGCACTCACTGATATACACACTGTCCAAGACTGGCACACATATATACACTGTCACAGACTGGCACACACATATATACACACTGACACAGACTGGCACACACATATATACACACTGTCACAGACTGGCAAATGCCAATATACACGCTGTCACAGACTGGCACACACATATATACACACTGACACAGACTGGCACACACCGATATACACACTGACACAGACTGGCAGACACCAATGTACATGCTGACACAGGACTGGCACACACCGATATACAGACTGGCACACACTGATATACAGATTGGTACACACCAATATAACCACTGAGACAGACTGGTACATACCGATATAAACACTGACACAGACTGGCACACACCGATATACAGACTGGCACACACTTATATACAGACTGGTACACACCAGTATAAACACTGACACAGACTGGCACACACTGATATACAGACTGGCACACACCAATATAAACAATGACACAGACTGGCACACACCAGTATAAACACTGACACAGACTGGCACACACTGATATACAGATTGGTACACACTGATATACAGGCTGACACAGACTGTCACACACTGATATACACACTGATATACACACTGACACAGACGGACACACACTGATATACAGACTGATAGACACTCAGACTGGCACATACCAATATAAACACTGACAGACAGACTGGCACGCACCGAAATTCACACTGATGCAGACTGGCACACACCAATATAAACACTGTCACAGACTGGCACACACCAATATACACACTGACACAGACTGGCACACACATATATACACACTGTCCACAGACTGGCAAATGCCAATATACACGCTGTCACAGACTGAGACACACATATATACACACTGACACAGACTGGCACACACCGATATACACACTGACACAGACTGGCAGACACCAATGTACATGCTGACACAGACTGGCACACACCGATATACAGACTGGCACACACTGATATACAGATTGGTACACACCAATATAACCACTGACACAGACTGGTACATACCGATATAAACACTGACACAGACTGGCACACACCGATATACACACTGGCACACACTTATATACAGACTGGTACACACCAGTATAAACACTGACACAGACTGGCACACACTGATATACAGACTGGCACACACCAATATAAACAATGACACAGACTGGCACACACCAGTATAAACACTGACACAGACTGGCACACACTGATATACAGATTGGTACACACTGATATACAGGCTGACACAGACTGTCACACACTGATATACACACTGACACAGACGGACACACACTGATATACAGACTGATAGACACTCAGACTGGCACATACCAATATAAACACTGACAGACAGACTGGCACGCACCGAAATTCACACTGATGCAGACTGGCACACACCAATATAAACACTGACACAGACTGGCATACACCGATATAAACACTTACACAGACTGGCACACACTGATATACAAGCTGACACAGACTGGCACACACAGGTATAAACACTGACACAGACTGGCATACACAGATATACACATTGACACAGACTGGCACACACCGATATACAGACTGGCACAAACCGATGTACAGACTGACACAGACTGGCACACACCAATATACAGACTGACACAGACTGGCGCACACCAATATAAACACTGACACACACACATACTTGTACACTGATACACACAAACTGTTACAGTAACACACACCACTGATACACACATTTACATATACTAATACAAAAAAAAATGATACACTGACACACATACTGATACACACACTGATATACTGACATGCATACTCATAGACACCTACTGATACACTGACACACACATACTGATACACTGATACACACATACTGATACACATATACTGATACACATTCTGATACACACATACTGATACACACATACTGATACACATACTGATACACACACACTGATACACATACTGATACACATATACTGATACACATACTGATACACATTCTGATACACACATACTGATACACACATACTGATACACATACTGATACACACACACTGATACACATACTGATACACATTCTGATACACACATACTGATACACACATAATGATACACATACTGATACACACACACTGATACACATACTGATACACACAAACTGATACACATACTGATACACATACTGATAAACACATACTGATACACACATACTGATACACATACTGATACACATACTGATACACACATACTGATACACATATACTGATACACATACTGATACACATACTGATACACATACTGATACACACACACACTGATACACATACTGATACACACATACTGACACACACATACTGATATACATACTGATACACACATACTGATACACATACTGATACACATACTGATACACATACTGATACACACATACTGATATACACATACTGATATACATACTGATACACACATACTGATACACACATACTGATATACACATACTGATATACATACTGATACACACATACTGATACACATACTGATACACACATACTGATACACACATACTGATACACACATACTGATACACATATACTGATACACATACTGATACACATACTGATACACATACTGATACACACATACTGATACACATACTGATACACATACTGATACACATACTGATACACACATACTGATATACATACTGATTACACACATACTGATACACATACTGATACACATACTGATACACATACTGATACACACATACTGATACACATATACTGATACACATACTGATACACATACTGATACACATACTGATACACACACTGATACACATACTGATACACACATACTGACACACACATACTGATATACATACTGATACACACATACTGATACACATACTGATACACATACTGATACACATACTGATACACACATACTGATATACATACTGATACACACATAACTGATACACACACTGATACGAACCTGATACACATACTGATACACACATACTGATACACACACACTGATACACATACTGATACACCCATACTGATACACATACTGATACACACATACTGATACACACACACTGATACACATACTGATACACACATACTGATACACACATACTGATACACATACTGTACACACATACTGATACACACACACTGATACACATACTGATACACACATACTGATACACACACACTGATACACATACTGATACACACATACTGATACACATACTGATCACATACTGATACACACATACTGATACACACACACTGATACACACACACTGATACACATACTGATACACACATACTGATACACATACTGATACACATACTGATACACACATACTGATACACACATACTGATACACATACTGATACACACATACTGATACACACATACTGATACACATACTGATAACACATACTGATACACATACTGATACACACATACTGATACACACATACTGATACACATACTGATACACACATACTGATACACATACTGATACACATACTGATACACACATACTGATACACACACACTGATACACATACTGATACACACATACTGATACACACATACTGATACACATACTGATACACACATACTGATACACACATACTGATACACATACTGATACACATACTGATACACACATACTGATACACATACTGATACACACACACTGATACACACATACTGATACACATACTGATACACACATACTGATACACATACTGATACACACACACTGATACACACACACACTGATACACATACTGATACACACATACTGATACACACATACTGATACACACATACTGATACACACACACTGATACACACACACACTGATACAACATACTGATACACACATACTGATACACATACTGATACACAAACACTGATACACACATACTGATACACACATACTGATACACACATACTGATACACATACTGATACACACACACTGATACACACACACTGATACACATACTGATACACACATACTGATACACACATACTGATACACACATACTGGTACACACACACTGATACACACATACTGATACACATACTGATACACACACACTGATACACACACACTGATACACATACTGATACACACATACTGATGCACACATACTGATACACACATACTGGTACACACATACTGATACACACACACTGATACACACATACTGATACACATACTGATACACATACTGATACACACATACTGATACACACATACTGATACACATACTGATAAACATACTGATACACACATACTGATACACACACACTGATACACATACTGATACACACATACTGATACACACATACTGATACACACACACTGATACACATACTGATACACACAAACTGATACACATACTGATACACACACACTGATACACACATTACTGATACACACATACTGGTACACATACTGATACACATACTGATACACATACTGATACACATACTGATACACACATACTGATACACACATACTGATACACATACTGATAAACATACTGATACGCACATACTGATACACACACACTGATACACATACTGATACACACATACTGATACACACATACTGATACACACACACTGATACACATACTGATACACACAAACTGATACACATACTGATACACACACACTGATACACACATACTGATACACACATACTGGTACACATACTGATACACATACTGATACACACATACTGATACACACACACTGATACACACACATTGATACACACATACTGATACACACATACTGATCACACATACTGGTACACATACTGATACACATACTGATACACACATACTGATACACACATACTGGTACACCACACATACACTGATACAGTGACACATTCTAACACACATACTAATATAAAAATACTGATACACTGACACACACACACACACACACACACACACTGATAACACTGACAAAGACCCGGAGTCTAATTGTACTATATATTGCAGTAATGATTTACTGACCACAATCCTCTCTCTCAGTTCCAAGATGGCCTCTGACCTGGGCAGCAGCCTGACCTCCATAGACTGGCTCCCTCAGCTCACCATCCAGGCCGCAATGAAGGGATCTCAGCAAGGTAGTGGGGGGCGTAAAGGCCCTGGGTCCCCCACTGACCCCAATGCCATGCTGACCAAGGAGGAGGCGGCTGCGCACCGTGACGGGAAACCCCCTTACAGCTATGCCAACCTCATCCAGTACGCCATCAATTCTGCGCCAGCCAAGCGTATGACTCTGAGCGAGATCTACCGCTGGATCTGTGATAACTTCCCGTATTACCGCGAATGCTGGTGTGGGCTGGAAGGTGAGAGGTCAGGACAGAGGCCAGACCACTGACCCTTAGTTACACAAAAACTGGAGCAACGGCAAACCAACGGGCAAACATAACCCATCCAGAATGCTAAGGGATTGAGGCTCCTCTAGCATTTGAGGGGTTTAAACGACACTAAGTGTGGTGACTGTTGATAGGACACAGCGCTGAGGGTAGGAGGGGACAGTGATCAGTGGAAGAGAGGACACAGCGCTGAGGGTAGGAGGGGACACTGATCAGTGGAAGAGAGGACACAGAGTACTGGGAGGAGGAGGGGACACTGATCAGTGGAAGATAGGACACAGAGTACTGGGAGGAGGAGGGGACACTGATCAGTGGAAGAGAGGACACAGAGTACTGGGAGGAGGAGGAGAGGACAGTGATCAGTGGAAAGAGAGGACACAGAGTACTGGGAGGAGGAGGAGAGGACAGTGATCAGTGGAAGAGAGGACACAGAGTACTGGGAGGAGGAGGAGAGGACAGTGATCAGTGGAAGAGAGGACACAGAGTACTGGGAGGAGGAGGAGAGGACACTGATCAGTGGAAGAGAGGACACAGAGTACTGGGAGGAGGAGGAGGGGGGACACTGATCAGTGGAAGAGAGGACACAGAGTACTGGGAGGAGGAGGAGAGGACACTGATCAGTGGAAGAGAGGACACAGAGTACTGGGAGGAGGAGGAGAGGACAGTGATCAGTGGAAGAGAGGACACAGAGTACTGGGAGGAGGAGGAGAGGACACTGATCAGTGGAAGAGAGGACACAGAGTACTGGGAGGAGGAGGAGAGGACAGTGATCAGTGGAAGAGAGGACACAGAGTACTGGGAGGAGGAGGAGGGGGACACTGATCAGTGGAAGAGAGGACACAGAGTACTGGAGAGGAGGAGGAGAGGACACTGATCAGTGGAAGAGAGGACACAGAGTACTGGGAGGAGGAGGAGAGGACAGTGATCAGTGGAAGAGAGGACACAGAGTACTGGGAGGAGGAGGAGAGGACAGTGATCAGTGGAAGAGAGGACACTGAGTACTGGGAGGAGGAGGAGAGGACAGTGATCAGTGGAAGAGAGGACACAGAGTACTGGGAGGAGGAGGATGAGGACACTGATCAGTGGAAGAGAGGACACAGAGTACTGGGAGGAGGAGGAGAGGACACTGATCAGTGGAAGAGAGGACACAGTACTGGGAGGAGGAGAGGACAGTGATCAGTGGAAGAGAGGACACAGTACTGGGAGGAGGAGGAGGAGAGGACACTGATCAGTGGAAGAGAGGACACTGAGTACTGGGAGGAGGAGGAGGAGAGGACAGTGATCAGTGGAAGAGAGGACACAGAGTACTGGGAGGAGGAGGAGGAGAGGACAGTGATCAGTGAAGAGAGGACACAGAGTACTGGGAGAGGAGGAGGAGAGGACAGTGATCAGTGGAAGAGAGGACACAGAGTACTGGGAGGAGGAGGAGAGGATAGTGATCAGTGGAAGAGAGGACACAGAGTACTGGGAGGAGGAGGAGGGGACACTGATCAGTGGAAGAGAGGACACAGAGTACTGGGAGGAGGAGGAGGGGGACACTGATCAGTAGAAGAGAGGACACAGAGTACTGGGAGGAGGAGGAGAGGATAGTGATCAGTGGAAGAGAGGACACAGAGTACTGGGAGGAGGAGGAGAGGACACTGATCAGTGAAGAGAGGACACAGCGCTGAGGGTAGGAGGGGACACTGATCAGTGGAAGAGAGGACACAGAGTACTGGGAGGAGGAGGGGACACTGATCAGTGGAAGATAGGACACAGAGTACTGGGAGGAGGAGGGGACACTGATCAGTGGAAGAGAGGACACAGAGTACTGGGAGGAGGAGGAGAGGACACTGATCAGTAGAAGAGAGGACACAGAGTACTGGGAGGAGGAGGAGAGGACAGTGATCAGTGGAAGAGAGGACACAGAGTACTGGGAGGAGGAGGAGAGGACACTGATCAGTGGAAGAGAGGACACAGAGTACTGGGAGGAGGAGGAGAGGACACTGATCAGTGGAAGAGAGGACACAGAGTACTGGGAGGAGGAGGAGAGGACACTGATCAGTGGAAGAGAGGACACAGAGTACTGGGAGGAGGAGGAGAGGACACTGATCAGTGGAAGAGAGGACACAGAGTACTGGGAGGAGGAGAGGACACTGATCAGTGGAAGAGAGGACACAGAGTACTGGGAGGAGGAGGAGGATAGTGATCAGTGGAAGAGAGGACACAGAGTACTGGGAGGGAGGAGGAGGGGGACACTGATCAGTAGAAGAGAGGACACAGAGTACTGGGAGGAGGAGGAGGGGACACTGATCAGTAGAAGAGAGGACACAGAGTACTGGGAGGAGGAGGAGGGGACACTGATCAGTGGAAGAGAGGACACAGAGTACTGGGAGGAGGAGGGGACACTGATCAGTGGAAGATAGGACACAAGAGTACTGGAGGAGGAGGGGACACTGATCAGTGGAAGAGAGGACACAGAGTACTGGGAGGAGGAGGAGAGGACAGTGATCAGTGGGAAAAGAGGACACAGAGTACTGGGAGGAGGAGGAGAGGACACTGATCAGTGGAAGAGAGGACACAGAGTACTGGGAGGAGGAGGAGAGGACAGTGATCAGTGGAAGATAGGACACAGAGTACTGGGAGGAGGAGGGGACACTGATCAGTGGAAGAGAGGACACAGAGTAATGGGAGGAGGAGGAGAGGACACTGATCAGTGGAAGAGAGGACACAGAGTACTGGGAGGAGGAGGAGAGGACACTGATCAGTGGAAGAGAGGACACAGAGTACTGGAGGAGGAGGAGAGGACAGTGATCAGTAGAAGAGAGGACACAGAGTACTGGGAGGAGGAGGAGAGGACAGTGATCAGTGGAAGAGAGGACACAGAGTACTGGGAGGAGGAGGAGAGGACACTGATCAGTGGAAGAGAGGACACAGAGTACTGGGAGGAGGAGGAGAGGACACTGATCAGTGGAAGAGAGGACACAGAGTACTGGAGGAGGAGGAGAGGACAGTGATCAGTAGAAGAGAGGACACAGAGTACTGGGAGGGGAGGAGAGGACACTGATCAGTGGAAGAGAGGACACAGAGTACTGGGAGTAGGAGGAGGGACACTGATCAGTGGAAGAGAGGACACAGAGTACTGGGAGGAGGAGGAGAGGACACTGATCAGTGGAAGAGATGACACAGAGTACTGGGAGGAGGAGAGTACAGTGATCAGTAGAAGAGAGGACACAGAGTACTGGGAGGGAGGAGAGGACAGTGATCAGTGGAAGAGAGGACACAGAGTACTGGGAGGAGGAGGAGAGGACAGTGATCAGTGGAAGAGAGGACACAGAGTACTGGGAGGAGGAGGAGGGGACACTGATCAGTGGAAGAGAGGACACTGAGTACTGGGAGGAGGAGGAGAGGACACTGATCAGTGGAAGAGAGGACACAGAGTACTGGGAGGAGGAGGAGAGGACACTGATCAGTGGAAGAGAGGACACAGAGTACTGGGAGGAGGAGGGGACACTGATCAGTGGAAGAGAGGACACAGAGTACTGGGAGGAGGAGGGGACACTGATCAGTGGAAGAGAGGACACACAGTACTGGGAGGAGGATGAGAGGGACAGTGATCAGTGGAAGAGAGGACACAGAGTACTGGGAGGAGGAGAGGACACTGATCAGTGGAAGAGAGGACACAGAGTACTTGGAGGAGGAGGAGGAGAGGACACTGATCAGTGGAAGAGAGGACACAGAGTACTGGAGGAGGAGGAGGAGAGGACACTGATCAGTGGAAGAGAGGACACAGAGTACTGGGAGGAGGAGAGGACACTGATCAGTGGAAGAGAGGACACAGAGTACTGGGAGGAGGAGGAGAGGACAGTGATCAGTGGAAGAGAGGACACAGAGTACTGGGAGGAGGAAGGACACTGATCAGTGGAAGAGAGGACA
>CM074724.1:2717357-2729805 GCA_037306005.1 Rhinophrynus dorsalis | reverse complement strand
TGATACACAATAACACACATCATGATATCACTGTGACACATCACACAATCCTGATACACAATAAACACACATCATGATATCACTGTGACACTGCACACAATCCTGATACACAATAACACACATCATGATATCACTGTGACACATCACACAATCCTGATACACAAGTAACACACATCATGATATCACTGTGACACAGCACACAATCCTGATACACAATAACACACATCATGATATCACTGTGACACTGCACACAATCCTGATACACAATAACACACATCATGATATCACTGTGACACATCACACAATCCTGATACACAATAACACACATCATGATATCACTGTGACACATCACACAGTCCTGATACACAATAACACACATCATGATATCACTGTGACACTGCACACAGTCCTGATACACAATAACACACATCATGATATCACTGTGACACTGCACACAATCCTGATACACAATAACACACATCATGATATCACTGTGACACTGCACACAGTCCTGATACACAATAACACACATCATGATATCACTGTGACACTGCACACAGTCCTGATACACAATAACACACATCATGATATCACTGTGACACTGCACACAGTCCTGATACACAATAACACACATCATGATATCACTGTGACACATCACACAATCCTGATACACAATAACACACATCATGATATCACTGTGACACTGCACACAGTCCTGATACACAATAACACACATCATGATATCACTGTGACACATCACACAATCCTGATACACAATAACACACATCATGATATCACTGTGACACTGCACACAATCCTGATACACAATAACACACATCATGATATCACTGTGACACATCACACAATCCTGATACACAATAACACACATCATGATATCACTGTGACACATCACACAATCCTGATACACAATAACACACATCATGATATCACTGTGACACTGCACACAATCCTGATACACAATAACACACATCATGATATCACTGTGACACTGCACACAGTCCTGATACACAATAACACACATCATGATATCACTGTGACACATCACACAATCCTGATACACAATAACACACATCATGATATCACTGTGACACTGCACACAATCCTGATACACAATAACACACATCATGATATCACTGTGACACTGCACACAATCCTGATACACAATAACACACATCATGATATCACTGTGACACATCACACAATCCTGATACACAATAACACACATCATGATATCACTGTGACACATCACACAATCCTGATACACAATAACACACATCATGATATCACTGTGACACATCACACAATCCTGATACACAATAACACACATCATGATATCACTGTGACACATCACACAAGTCCTGATACACAATAACACACATCATGATATCACTGTGACAACTGACAATCACACAGTCCTGATACACAATAACACACATCATGATATCACTGTGACACATCACACAATCCTGATACACAATAACACACATCATGATATCACTGTGACACATCACACAATCCTGATACACAATAACACACATCATGATATCACTGTGACACTGCACACAATCCTGATACACAATAACACACATCATGATATCACTGTGACACTGCACACAAGTCCTGATACACAATAACACACATCATGATATCACTGTGACACATCACACAATCCTGATACACAATAACACACATCATGATATCACTGTGACACTGCACACAATCCTGATACACAATAACACACATCATGATATCACTGTGACACTGCACACAATCCTGATACACAATAACACACATCATGATATCACTGTGACACATCACACAATCCTGATACACAATAACACACATCATGATATCACTGTGACACTGCACACAATCCTGATACACAATAACACACATCATGATATCACTGTGACACATCACACAATCCTGATACACAATAACACACATCATGATATCACTGTGACACTGCACACAATCCTGATACACAATAACACACATCATGATATCACTGTGACACTGCACACAATCCTGATACACAATAACACACATCATGATATCACTGTGACACATCACACAATCCTGATACACAATAACACACATCATGATATCACTGTGACACATCACACAGTCCTGATACACAATAACACACATCATGATATCACTGTGACACTGCACACAATCCTGATACACAATAACACACATCATGATATCACTGTGACACTGCACACAATCCTGATACACAATAACACACATCATGATATCACTGTGACACATGCACACAGTCCTGATACACAATAACACACATCATGATATCACTGTGACACATCACACAATCCTGATACACAATAACACACATCATGATATCACTGTGACACTGCACACAGATCCTGATACACAATAACACACATCATGATATCACTGTGACACTGCACACAATCCTGATACACAATAACACACATCATGATATCACTGTGACACATCACACAATCCTGATACACAATAACACACATCATGATATCACTGTGACACATCACACAATCCTGATACACAATAACACACATCATGATATCACTGTGACACTGCACACAATCCTGATACACAATAACACACATCATGATATCACTGTGACACATCACACAATCCTGATACACAATAACACACATCATGATATCACTGTGACACTGCACACAATCCTGATACACAATAACACACATCATGATATCACTGTGACACATCACACAATCCTGATACACAATAACACACATCATGATATCACTGTGACACTGCACACAATCCTGATACACAATAACACACATCATGATATCACTGTGACACTTGCACACAATCCTGATACACAATAACACACATCATGATATCACTGTGACACTTCACACAATCCTGATACACAATAACACACATCATGATATCACTGTGACACATCACACAATCCTGATACACAATAACACACATCATGATATCACTGTGACACTGCACACAATCCTGATACACAATAACACACATCATGATATCACTGTGACACTGCACACAATCCTGATACACAATAACACACATCATGATATCACTGTGACACATCACACAATCCTGATACACAATAACACACATCATGATATCACTGTGACACATGCACACAAGTCCTGATACACAATAACACACATCATGATATCACTGTGACACTGCACACAATCCTGATACACAATAACACACATCATGATATCACTGTGACACTGCACACAATCCTGATACACAATAACACACATCATGATATCACTGTGACACTTCACACAGTCCTGATACACAATAACACACATCATGATATCACTGTGACACATCACACAATCCTGATACACAATAACACACATCATGATATCACTGTGACACTGCACACAATCCTGATACACAATAACACACATCATGATATCACTGTGACACATCACACAATCCTGATACACAATAACACACATCATGATATCACTGTGACACATCACACAATCCTGATACACAATAACACACATCATGATATCACTGTGACACTGCACACAATCCTGATACACAATAACACACATCATGATATCACTGTGACACATCACACAATCCTGATACACAATAACACACATCATGATATCACTGTGACACATCACACAATCCTGATACACAATAACACACATCATGATATCACTGTGACACTGCACACAGTCCTGATACACAATAACACACATCATGATATCACTGTGACACGCACACAATCCTGATACACAATAACACACATCATGATATCACTGTGACACTGCACACAGTCCTGATACACAATAACACACATCATGATATCACTGTGACACTTCACACAATCCTGATACACAATAACACACATCATGATATCACTGTGACACTGCACACAATCCTGATACACAATAACACACATCATGATATCACTGTGACACATCACACAATCCTGATACACAATAACACACATCATGATATCACTGTGACACAGCACACAGTCCTGATACACAATAACACACATCATGATATCACTGTGACACATCACACAATCCTGATACACAATAACACACATCATGATATCACTGTGACACTGCACACAATCCTGATACACAATAACACACATCATGATATCACTGTGACACATCACACAATCCTGATACACAATAACACACATCATGATATCACTGTGACACTGCACACAATCCTGATACACAATAACACACATCATGATATCACTGTGACACTGCACACAATCCTGATACACAATAACACACATCATGATATCACTGTGACACAGCACACAGTCCTGATACACAATAACACACATCATGATATCACTGTGACACATCACACAATCCTGATACACAATAACACACATCATGATATCACTGTGACACTGCACACAATCCTGATACACAATAACACACATCATGATATCACTGTGACACATCACACAATCCTGATACACAATAACACACATCATGATATCACTGTGACACATCACACAATCCTGATACACAATAACACACATCATGATATCACTGTGACACATCACACAATCCTGATACACAATAACACACATCATGATATCACTGTGACACATCACACAATCCTGATACACAATAACACACATCATGATATCACTGTGACACATGCACACAGTCCTGATACACAATAACACACATCATGATATCACTGTGACACAGCACACAAGTCCTGATACACAATAACACACATCATGATATCACTGTGACACATCACACAATCCTGATACACAATAACACACATCATGATATCACTGTGACACTGCACACAATCCTGATACACAATAACACACATCATGATATCACTGTGACACTGCACACAATCCTGATACACAATAACACACATCATGATATCACTGTGACACTGCACACAATCCTGATACACAATAACACACATCATGATATCACTGTGACACATCACACAATCCTGATACACAATAACACACATCATGATATCACTGTGACACTGCACACAATCCTGATACACAATAACACACATCATGATATCACTGTGACACTGCACACAATCCTGATACACAATAACACACATCATGATATCACTGTGACACATCACACAATCCTGATACACAATAACACACATCATGATATCACTGTGACACATCACACAATCCTGATACACAATAACACACATCATGATATCACTGTGACACATCACACAATCCTGATACACAATAACACACATCATGATATCACTGTGACCTGCACCAACCACAATCCCTGAATAACACAATAACACACATCATGATATCACTGTGACACTGCACACAATCCTGATACACAATAACACACATCATGAAATCACTGACACATCACACAATCCTGATACACATAACACACATCATGCCCGATATCACTGTGACACCATCGACACAATACACACAGATATCACTGTGACACTCACACAATCTCATACACACATCAAGACACTACATCACTGATAGGACACTGACACTACACACATCCTGATACACAATACACACATCATGATATCAACTGTGACACATCACACATCCTGATACACAATAACACACATCATGATATCACTGACGACAATCACACAATCCTGATACACCAATAACACACATCACTGCATATCACTGTGACACAACACACAATCTGAACACAATACACACATCCTGATACACAACTGAACACATGACATCACTGATACACAACACAGATACACAACTATACACACATCACGATATCACTGATATCACGACATGCACACAATCCTGATACACAATAACACACATCATGATATCACTGTGACACATCACACAATCCTGATACAATACACATAACACATCAGACATCACTGTAACATCCAACAATCTGATACACAATAACACACATCATGATATCACGACATCACACAATCCTGATACACAATAACACACATCATGATATCACTGTGACACATCACACAATCCTGATACACAATAACACACATCATGATATCACTGTGACACTGCACACAATCCTGATACACAATAACACACATCATGATATCACTGTGACACTGCACACAATCCTGATACACAATAACACACATCATGATATCACTGTGACACTGCACACAATCCTGATACACAATAACACACATCATGATATCACTGTGACACATCACACAATCCTGATACACAATAACACACATCATGATATCACTGTGACACATCACACAATCCTGATACACAATAACACACATCATGATATCACTGTGACACTGCACACAATCCTGATACACAATAACACACATCATGATATCACTGTGACACATGCACACAATCCTGATACACAATAACACACATCATGATATCACTGTGACACTGCACACAATCCTGATACACAATAACACACATCATGATATCACTGTGACACATCACACAATCCTGATACACAATAACACACATCATGATATCACTGTGACACTGCACACAATCCTGATACACAATAACACACATCATGATATCACTGTGACACTGCACACAATCCTGATACACAATAACACACATCATGATATCACTGTGACACATCACACAATCCTGATACACAATAACACACATCATGATATCACTGTGACACATCACACAATCCTGATACACAATAACACACATCATGATATCACTGTGACACTGCACACAATCCTGATACACAATAACACACATCATGATATCACTGTGACACATCACACAATCCTGATACACAATAACACACATCATGATATCACTGTGACACATCACACAATCCTGATACACAATAACACACATCATGATATCACTGTGACACTGCACACAATCCTGTGATACACAATAACACACATCATGATATCACTGTGACACTGCACACAATCCTGATACACAATAACACACATCATGATATCACTGTGACAATGCACTCAATCCTGATACACAATAACACACATCATGATATCACTGTGACACATCACACAATCCTGATACACAATAACACACATCATGATATCACTGTGACACATCACACAATCCTGATACACAATAACACACATCATGATATCACTGTGACACATCACACAATCCTGATACACAATAACACACATCATGATATCACTGTGACACTGCACACAATCCTGATACACAATAACACACATCATGATATCACTGTGACACATCACACAATCCTGATACACAATAACACACATCATGATATCACTGTGACACTCACACAATCCTGATACACAATAACACACATCATGATATCACTGTGACACATCACACAATCCTGATACACAATAACACACATCATGATATCACTGTGACACATCACACAATCCTGATACACAATAACACACATCATGATATCACTGTGACACATCACACAATCCTGATACACAATAACACACATCATGATATCACTGTGACACTGCACACAATCCTGATACACAATAACACACATCATGATATCACTGTGACACTGCACACAATCCTGATACACAATAACACACATCATGATATCACTGTGACACTGCACACAATCCTGATACACAATAACACACATCATGATATCACTGTGACACATCACACAATCCTGATACACAATAACACACATCATGATATCACTGTGACACAGCACACAATCCTGATACACAATAACACACATCATGATATCACTGTGACACTGCACACAATCCTGATACACAATAACACACATCATGATATCACTGTGACACTGCACACAATCCTGATACACAATAACACACATCATGATATCACTGTGACACAGCACACAATCCTGATACACAATAACACACATCATGATATCACTGTGACACATCACACAATCCTGATACACAATAACACACATCATGATATCACTGTGACACTTCACACAATCCTGATACACAATAACACACATCATGATATCACTGTGACACTGCACACAATCCTGATACACAATAACACACATCATGATATCACTGTGACACATCACACAATCCTGATACACAATAACACACATCATGATATCACTGTGACACTGCACACAATCCTGATACACAATAACACACATCATGATATCACTGTGACACTGCACACAATCCTGATACACAATAACACACATCATGATATCACTGTGACACATCACACAATCCTGATACACAATAACACACATCATGATATCACTGTGACACTGCACACAATCCTGATACACAATAACACACATCATGATATCACTGTGACACTGCACACAATCCTGATACACAATAACACACATCATGATATCACTGTGACACTGCACACAATCCTGATACACAATAACACACATCATGATATCACTGTGACACTGCACACAATCCTGATACACAATAACACACATCATGATATCACTGTGACACTGCACACAATCCTGATACACAATAACACACATCATGATATCACTGTGACACATCACACAATCCTGATACACAATAACACACATCATGATATCACTGTGACACATCACACAATCCTGATACACAATAACACACATCATGATATCACTGTGACACATCACACAATCCTGATACACAATAACACACATCATGATATCACTGTGACACATCACACAATCCTGATACACAATAACACACATCATGATATCACTGTGACACATCACACAATCCTGATACACAATAACACACATCATGATATCACTGTGACACATCACACAATCCTGATACACAATAACACACATCATGATATCACTGTGACACATCACACAATCCTGATACACAATAACACACATCATGATATCACTGTGACACATCACACAATCCTGATACACAATAACACACATCATGATATCACTGTGACACTGCACACAATCCTGATACACAATAACACACATCATGATATCACTGTGACACTGCACACAATCCTGATACACAATAACACACATCATGATATCACTGTGACACATCACACAATCCTGATACACAATAACACACATCATGATATCACTGTGACACTGCACACAATCCTGATACACAATAACACACATCATGATATCACTGTGACACTGCACACAATCCTGATACACAATAACACACATCATGATATCACTGTGACACATCACACAATCCTGATACACAATAACACACATCATGATATCACTGTGACACTGCACACAATCCTGATACACAATAACACACATCATGATATCACTGTGACACATCACACAATCCTGATACACAATAACACACATCATGATATCACTGTGACACTGCACACAATCCTGATACACAATAACACACATCATGATATCACTGTGACACAGCACACAATCCTGATACACAATAACACACATCATGATATCACTGTGACACATCACACAATCCTGATACACAATAACACACATCATGATATCACTGTGACACATCACACAGTCCTGATACACAATAACACACATCATGATATCACTGTGCCACTGCACACAATCCTGATACACAATAACACACATCATGATATCACTGTGACACTGCACACAATCCTGATACACAATAACACACATCATGATATCACTGTGACACTGCACACAGTCCTGATACACAATAACACACATCATGATATCACTGTGACACATCACACAATCCTGATACACAATAACACACATCATGATATCACTGTGACACTGCACACAGTCCTGATACACAATAACACACATCATGATATCACTGTGACACTGCACACAATCCTGATACACAATAACACACATCATGATATCACTGTGACACATCACACAATCCTGATACACAATAACACACATCATGATATCACTGTGACACATCACACAATCCTGATACACAATAACACACATCATGATATCACTGTGACACATCACACAATCCTGATACACAATAACACACATCATGATATCACTGTGACACATCACACAATCCTGATACACAATAACACACATCATGATATCACTGTGACACATCACACAATCCTGATACACAATAACACACATCATGATATCACTGTGACACATCACACAATCCTGATACACAATAACACACATCATGATATCACTGTGACACTGCACACAATCCTGATACACAATAACACACATCATGATATCACTGTGACACATCACACAATCCTGATACACAATAACACACATCATGATATCACTGTGACACTGCACACAATCCTGATACACAATAACACACATCATGATATCACTGTGACACATCACACAATCCTGATACACAATAACACACATCATGATATCACTGTGCCACTGCACACAGTCCTGATACACAATAACACACATCATGATATCACTGTGACACTGCACACAATCCTGATACACAATAACACACATCATGATATCACTGTGGCACATCACACAATCCTGATACACAATAACACACATCATGATATCACTGTGACACATCACACAATCCTGATACACAATAACACACATCATGATATCACTGTGACACTGCACACAATCCTGATACACAATAACACACATCATGATATCACTGTGACACTGCACACA
The DNA here is from genome assembly GCA_037306005.1 of Rhinophrynus dorsalis. Lineage (NCBI taxonomy): Eukaryota > Metazoa > Chordata > Amphibia > Anura > Rhinophrynidae > Rhinophrynus > Rhinophrynus dorsalis. Next base: position 2,719,177 of record CM074724.1, on the reverse strand, counting down.
ATCCTGATACACAATAACACACATCATGATATCACTGTGACACTGCACACAATCCTGATACACAATAACACACATCATGATATCACTGTGACACATCACACAATCCTGATACACAATAACACACATCATGATATCACTGTGACACATCACACAATCCTGATACACAATAACACACATCATGATATCACTGTGACACTGCACACAATCCTGATACACAATAACACACATCATGATATCACTGTGACACTGCACACAATCCTGATACACAATAACACACATCATGATATCACTGTGACACTGCACACAATCCTGATACACAATAACACACATCATGATATCACTGTGACACATCACACAATCCTGATACACAATAACACACATCATGATATCACTGTGACACTGCACACAATCCTGATACACAATAACACACATCATGATATCACTGTGACACTGCACACAATCCTGATACACAATAACACACATCATGATATCACTGTGACACATCACACAATCCTGATACACAATAACACACATCATGATATCACTGTGACACTGCACACAATCCTGATACACAATAACACACATCGATATCACTGTGACACTTCACACAATCCTGATACACAATAACACACATCATGATATCACTGTGACACATCACACAATCCTGATACACAATAACACACATCATGATATCACTGTGACACATCACACAATCCTGATACACAATAACACACATCATGATATCACTGTGACACTGCACACAATCCTGATACACAATAACACACATCATGATATCACTGTGACACATCACACAATCCTGATACACAATAACACACATCATGATATCACTGTGACACTGCACACAATCCTGATACACAATAACACACATCATGATATCACTGTGACACATCACACAATCCTGATACACAATAACACACATCATGATATCACTGTGACACATCACACAATCCTGATACACAATAACACACATCATGATATCACTGTGACACATCACACAATCCTGATACACAATAACACACATCATGATATCACTGTGACACTGCACACAATCCTGATACACAATAACACACATCATGATATCACTGTGACACATCACACAATCCTGATACACAATAACACACATCATGATATCACTGTGACACATCACACAATCCTGATACACAATAACACACATCATGATATCACTGTGACACATCACACAATCCTGATACACAATAACACACATCATGATATCACTGTGACACATCACACAATCCTGATACACAATAACACACATCATGATATCACTGTGACACTGCACACAATCCTGATACACAATAACACACATCATGATATCACTGTGACACATCACACAATCCTGATACACAATAACACACATCATGATATCACTGTGACACTGCACACAATCCTGATACACAATAACACACATCATGATATCACTGTGACACTGCACACAATCCTGATACACAATAACACACATCATGATATCACTGTGACACTGCACACAATCCTGATACACAATAACACACATCATGATATCACTGTGACACATCACACAATCCTGACACACAATAACACACATCATGATATCACTGTGACACTGCACACAATCCTGATACACAATAACACACATCATGATATCACTGTGACGCTGCACACAATCCTGATACACAATAACACACATCATGATATCACTGTGACACTGCACACAATCCTGATACACAATAACACACATCATGATATCACTGTGACACTGCACACAATCCTGATACACAATAACACACATCATGATATCACTG